>BQNB010051537.1:0-40933 GCA_026074375.1 Tanacetum coccineum | reverse complement strand
AAACTCGTAATCATATCATAAAAATTAACCACTTGTGTCCAGTTATAAAACAGTGCATGTTTTCCACCCCAAAACTTTGTAAAAACAAATCATGTAATACAGGGGGCTATGACTCACCTTGAGTGAGTGAATATCAAGTATATCACAGATAATGCGTCACGTAAATCGTCAGATGCAACCTATTTAAATTAAGGTCGTATAAGTACTAATCACACTGTGTAACTACTACCATATATCATTCTATATAGCTAATCACCATCTAATTGTTTTGGTAAAATTGTGTTTAATAAGTTAAAACGTTTATAATTTCCGTTGTAGTAAAACTGGCGTAACTTTCGCGTTTTAAGCCCGATTTTGACGTTTCTTATGCCTACGCTTTCGTATTAGGACGAGTTATCATAATTTGACATTTCCATATTTTTAGTCCCCTGATGAACAATACTTTTTACTGTTCACACCAGTTATAAAGTTATTTTTATAGTTTTAGTTATCGTAAAACCGTAACCGTCGTATTTTATTCGTTATAGCTCCGTTTTTCAAGTTTCTTACATGCCCAGATTCGTCTTGAGATGTAGTATTTTATAAAAGTATAAAATAGATATGTATATTTTCGAATTTTGGACAGAAAGTTTGAATGGCTTTGTTAAGTCCATAACTAACCTTATTTTATACTTTCCCACTTTTGTAATCTACCACAAGTCTTATATACCATATATGTTATATATCATACATAAATTAGAGTCCATAGTTCCATATATTATCCATTTGTCCAAATTTAAAAGTCCATAATAACACTTATAAACCACAACTTTCATAAGTAACCTTAAATCACTAGTTTTATACATAACTATTTTTACACAATAACCATGAGTGTACAAGTCTTTCCATCCTTTTACAACCCTATTTTAGTGTCCATATAACATGACTAAAAGTCCATAAATAAGATTAACATGTCATTTGCATTACTTTTACTTGTAACATATTAAGTTAACTTTATAAACCCTAATTTGTATTTATCCATTTTTACACCAAAACAACATGGTACAATCCTTTTACATCCATTTTAACATGGTCTCATTAACATCATAACATATTTAAAAGTGAACAAATCCATAATTATAAGTAAAAATCCTTTTTACATGTTAAAAAGTCCTAAATGGTGATTTTGCTATAAAGACTAACATATGCATAAAAACTCATGAAATGAAAAGATAAAGGTGCTAGATAACCTTAATGATGAATGATGATGTTGAGAAATAAGAGCTAAACCCTTGCTTAGACTTAAAACCAAAGCTAGCAACCAAGAAAACCCTAGTTTTCCATATAAAACCCTAGCTTTCCTTTTCTTGATAAATACTTGAAAATGGTTAACCAATGCTTGGAAACATCTTAGAATATCTTAGGAATGATGTGTGTATGTGTGTATGGGTTGTAGAAAATTTTGTATGGTTTGTTTAATTGAGGAGTTTTGAGCCGTGGGTTGAAAGAGAGCCAAAGAGAGTGTTTTTGTTTGATTTTTGGTTAAGTCTTGCTATCTATGTGTTACTTGCATCATATAAGAGTTAGATGGTCAAAAGTTTGCAATAGTTGGTCTTAGGAACAAGATGAGGGTCTTAAGGAAAGACCATAGTCTTGTCTTTGGTCAAAGGAACATGCTAGCTAGGTTTTAATGGTTTAGATGTTGTACAAAACCAACTTGCAAGGTTTATTTCATATTTCTTTGTATCATTTGCAACATATCCGGCCATAATGAGATATATATGATATATTTTTGTAAAATTTGAGTATTGGGTATAAATGTGGGTATTTGTTGAAGCGTAGAAAAGTTTTGGTGGTTCCGGGAATGCCTAAACGCAATTTATCGCGAAACGTAAACACTTTACGTAACCGATAAAAATAAAATGAACAAAGACCATAATTATTCTCAAAATAATTATTTAATACTTGATTGATGTAAACGCTTAATTGTTTGGTGCCCGTTTACATTGAACGCTAATTTTTAGCTTACGCGATTTTACTTAATACATGAAATTACAAGCAAACGCGTACGACACTAAAAATAAATAGTAGATTTATCGACGTCGTCAATGACTTGAAAACACGGGGTGTTATAGACTTCCCCCGTTAAACGAGCCTTGTCCTCAAGGCTTACGATGCAGCACTTGACGACGGTGCGGTCTTGGTGAAGAGGTGTGGGTATTTCTTCTTGAATTGGTCTTCACGTTCCCACGTGAACTCAGGACCTCTCTTGGAGTTCCATCGAACCTTGACTAATGGGATCCGACTTCGCTTCAACCGTTTAACTTCACGGCCCACTATTTCTAATGGTTCCTCAACAAAATGAAGCTTGTCATCAAGATGAAGTCCATCCAACGGAACGGCTAATGGTTCGTCGGCATGACACTTTTTCAGATTAGATACATGAAACGTATTATGAACTCTGCTCAACTCTTCTGGAAGTTCAAGCTTGTAAGCAACTTCTCCAACCCTTTCTATCACCTTAAAAGGTCCAACATACCTAGGGTTTAACTTCCCCCGTTTGCCAAAACGTACGACCCCTTTCCAAGGCGAAACTTTAAGCATAACTTTATCCCCGACTTGGAATTCCATTGGTTTACGCTTCAGATCGGCGTAACTCTTCTGTCGATCACGAGCGGCTTGCATCCTTTGCTTGATCTGGATGATTTTCTCAGTGGTCTCTTGAATTAGTTCTGGACCGAGTATTTGAGCTTCTCCAACTTCAGTCCAACAAACAGGTGAACGACACTTTCGACCATAAAGTGCTTCGAATGGTGCGGCCTTGATGCTAGCGTGATAGCTATTGTTATATGAGAACTCGACCTAATGGGCAAATGGTTAACCCAACCCTTTCCCAAAGTCGTTGCACAAGCACGCAACATAAATCCTCGAAGTTTGAATGGTGCCCTCCGCTTTCCCGTCGGTAAGTGGATGGTACGCAACTCATATCCAAATTTGTACCCCAAAGCATTTTGAAGTGATCTCCAGGAAATGGAAGATAGGCTAATCTCGGGTCGCGATCACAAAGAATGAGACAGGAATTCCATGTCTCGTGACTACGCGTCCTTTAGGTACAACTTGCAAGTTTTAAGTTTTTTTTTATCCAAAGATCGTCTCTCTCATTGTGTGAAGATCGCAGAACTTAGTGATCCGGTTTCCAACGATCACTAAACCAAATGTATCATAGCCTTGAGACGTCTTAGAAGCTTTCGTGTGACAACAACCATGGTGAGTAATCCCCCTTCCATTCGGGAATCTTAGGTTGTAACTAACAATCCTGACGGCCTTTGATGTAAGGCCTTGACCTTAGCACACAGGTCAAAACACTTGGTAACATAAAGTAGGCTAAGTCGGCTTCATGATGGGCCACCAATACATTTTCTTCAGTCTTGGTACATTATGTCGGAACCCCCGGTGAATAGAGTATTTGATTTATGGACTCGTGCATGACACAGTCTCGCAAATCGCCGTACACAAGGTAACCAGCTTCTGCCAAGAGCACAGGTTCCATCCCACGTGGTTCCAACTTTTGTCTCTAATAGCAACTAAAATTTACATTTTTAAACCAACATTCCCCCAACGTCTTCCTCTAATGTTCTCGTGTTTTGCGCTTCGATCTGAGAGCATTTAAGATCTGTTTGGAAGGTCCAAATAATAGTCGATTACCATGCTCGAAACTCTTAGTCGTGTTCTCGTTCTGTTACTGCTTAAAGCTCTGCAACGACATTTGCTTTCCCCGGGTGATTAACGAATATAATCGCTAATCGTAATCACTTAGCAACTCTAAACCATCGTCGTTGCCTCATGTTCACTCTTTTTGATCTAAAATGTGTTGGCAAACTCTTGTGATCGTGAACACCGTACACTTAGTTCCATATAAATAGTGTCATCCAGATCGTTGGAGCGAACACACTGCTCCAAGTTCTAAATCATGAGAGTAAAGTTTCTTCTCATGAATTTTTAACTGGCGTGATGCATAAGAAATCACCTTTTCTCTTTGCATCAACACAGCGCCCAAACCCTTCTTTGAAGCGTCGCAGTATGCGATGAAACATTCGCTCTCAGGTATGCAAGGATTGAGCACTGCAAACTTCTGCTTCATACATTTGGAATAAGCTGCTTTCTTGCTTTAATCGCCCCAAACAAACTTTGGACCTTCTTGAGTAAGCTTAGTCATTGGTTTGGCGATCTTTGAAAACCCTTCAATGAATCTTCGGTAGTACCCAGCAAGACCTAAAAATTGACGAATCTCCGTTGGTGACTTAGGAGATGTCCAATCCTTAATGGCTTCAATCTTTGCTGGATCCACATGAATTCCTTCACTATCGATCACATGACCGAGGAACTGTACTTTAGAAATCCAAAATTCACATTTGGAAAACTTGGCATACAACTCTTCCTTCTTTGCAAATTCCTAAGATTTGCTTAAGGTGTTCTTCATGGTGCTTGCTTTTTTCGTCGGTATATCAATATCGTCAATAAAGACTATCACAAATTATGCCAATATGGTTTGCAAACCCGATTCATAAGGTCCATGAATACGGCAGGTGCGTTTGTCAAACCAAACGGCATAACTTGAAATTCGTAATGGCCATAACGAGTTCTGAAGGCAGTCTTCGGAATGTCTTCTTCTCGAACCCTTAATTGGTGATAACCTGACCTTAGGTCGATCTTCGAGAGAACACTCGAACCCTAATGGAGCTGATCAAATAGGTCATCATTCTTTGGGAGCGGATAACGTTCTTCACCTTATGTTTATCAATCCCGGTAATCAATGCACATCCGGAAAGATCCTCTTTCATTCTTGACAAACAAGACCGAGCTCCCCAAGAGAGGAACTGGGTCTTATAAATCCTTATCCAAGACAGCACTTTCATTGCTTCAGATAACTCTTTCATCTCGAAGGCGCTAATCGATAAGGTGCCCGTGCTACAGTTCAGGCACCATGTACCAAATCAATTTGAAACTCACTTGTCGAGTCGATGAAGACCCCAAGTCTCGGAAAACTATCGGGGAAAGTTCTTGAACCATTGATACGTTCCTCAAGTCGCTTCAAATCTCCGACTTGCCTCAACCTCTTTTGCAGTGACATGTGCCAAAAAGATAGGAAATCCTTTTTCCATGTACTTCTGCGTTTTAGTGCATGAAATGATGTTTAATCGTGTCACATTTCCCTAGGTACTTCCATCATCGTGTATGATTAAAGTTTTATTTCTCCAGGGGATGCGAACAATCTTCTCGGCACAACCGATAACGGCACTGTATTTTGACAACCAGTCCATGCCAATTATGACGTCGAAACTACCCATCTCTACCGGCATTAGGTTGATGTTGAACGGATGGTTCCGAAGGTTTAACGTACAACCCATTAATATAGTATTTACTCCAATTATCCTACCATCAGCTAGCTCAACGTTGTAACCATGATCTAGTGTATTGGGGACGATATCAAGCAAGGTACTAAATGCAGTAGATACGAAACTCCTATCGGCACCAGTATCAAATAAGATGTAAGCATAACGGTTGTTTAGAAGGAACGTACCCGCAACGACGTTGTCTGGGTTTGCCCCCGCATTTCCAACCGCATACACCTTCGCTGGAGCCCTGTCATTCCCAGCTTGATTACCACGATCATTGTTTCTCAGTCTTGGGCAGTTTCTTTTAAAATGGCCTTGAGCTCCGCACTCAAAGCAACCATTGCCCTGCTGATTATTGTTGTTGTTGTTACGGTTGTTGTTGTTGTTGTTGTTGTTGTTGCGGTTGTTGTTGTTGTTGTTGTTGTTGTTGGCAGGCCGTATCCTACAGTCCCTGGCCAGATGGCCAACCCTATTACAGTTACTACACCTAGGTGGACAAGGACCTGCTTCATGATGGCAATTACACCTGGAACACAGAGGTTTAGACCCGGCGTATGATTTCTTTTCACTGTTGCCTGCAGTGTAGGCCTGGCCTGTGTTCTGCCTCTTATTCTGTTGGTCTTGATTGTTCTTGGAAAAATCATCATTCTTTCTTTTCCTTTCTGCCTGACGTTCAGCATAGGCATGAGTCTTTTCCTCCATCAACTCAGTTGTAAACTCAATAACTTCTTGCATGGTCTTTGATTTTGACGCCTTTACACTGCCAAGTATCATATCGGGCAATCCACCGATATACTTTTCAA
Organism: Tanacetum coccineum; assembly: GCA_026074375.1. Lineage (NCBI taxonomy): Eukaryota > Viridiplantae > Streptophyta > Magnoliopsida > Asterales > Asteraceae > Tanacetum > Tanacetum coccineum. Next base: position 34,755 of record BQNB010051537.1, on the reverse strand, counting down.
CCTTGTCAATCTCTTCTGGGAACATTCTAGAACACATCAAAGCTAGTTGCTGAAATCGTCGACTATAGGCCACCACGTCGGTGCCCTTGACCTTGAGATTCCACATCTCAGTCTCAATCTTCTTGATCTCACCCCTCGGGCAGTATTTATCAGTCATCATTTTCTTCAGTGCTGCCCTGGCATGGCAAGAGCTAGCTTCAGTATAGTGGTCTTAAAACATGGGCATATTCCCCCAAGAAGATGCATCTCTTGGCAGAGTTGCAAGTCGCTAATTTATTGACTTGACTAGCTGCTAGGCAAGTGCTAATCGAAACACAGACTCCATTTTCTCAAACCATCGAGTGAGTCCGACGACTCCCTCAGTGCCTTTGAAGTCCAAAGGTTTGCATTTCAAGAATTCAGAGTAAGAGCATTCGCGAGCAGTTTGGGCTGGCCTTGGTCCTGAACCATTGCTATTGTAGCCATTCCTAACCCTGCTTGCTTCTGCTTCAGCCATTGCAGCAGCAACTCCTTGGTCAATTAAGGCCTGAAGTTGTGCCTCAGTAACAGTTGTGGTTGTTTCATTTGGAGTTGGTGTGACAGGTGGAACTCGGGTTGATCTTGTGGCTCTTTTTGGTGCCATGTTCTTAAATCACAAGAAAATACAATACCCGTTAGATTTCAATATAATCATAACGTAACATAACATATGCATCGAATACAATAAGACACATATCGCACTTGAAGAAGAAATAACTTATAAGAGTATATTATATAAGCTCTTATAGTAATATACGTAATATATTATAACCACGTATATCAGTTATGGATGCATCTAGTCCCACTAATGCAACAAATAAGTAATGCATGAATAGTATCACATATGTAATGCTTTCCGCGCGTGTAAAACCCCGGTGTATGAATTCGTTGTCTGAAAATGGTTTATAGTCCAGCAAAGAATATTGACCTGGTTCACTATAACCTTGCTCTTGATACCAATCCAGTAACACCCCCAAATTGGGGTCGCAGCGAATAAGGTTCCCGGGCTGTTACTTTCAAGATCAACGAGCACATTATAATATAAGAACACACAAAAAACGTTTAAAATGATACATTGGATTTAATTGAAAGACTTAATACAAAAGCATATAGCTTTACTTGTCCATTGTTGAATATTACAAAAGTTGACAATACATTCCCCAAAATATGATGCACCTAAATCTTTAAGCGTGCATTCCAAAATATAACCCAATGCATCTTTGGCATCCCATGCCTATTGATCTCCTTAAAACATAGCTTAAAAACAGTCAACAAAATGTTGGTGAATTCATATGTTTGATAAATCATAAATGTGCAGGACCGCAAGACTATTTAGGTGATAATGCAACAATGCTTCACTGGGTCACAAACACTTCGAATAAACAAGATACCCGAAAGCTCAAGACACTTGGCAGACTCAGACAATATTTCAGAGGCACTAAAAGACTCTAAAGAGCAAAATTTCTCTATCAGCATATATTTCATCCCGAGTAAGATGATCAACCCGAAAACACCTAAATACGACATGCTATCAAACGTTCGTTTCCTGGTGATACAAATAACGCCGAACGGGGAGTCGTATCCCGAATATATCTATTAAATAACATTTTCGCGCTCACAAATGTACATCCCCCACTACATCCAATGCAATTGACATACAGATAAAGGGCTCAACTGGGTTATCGCTACTAGGCACATGTAACTCAATACTTTGCGTCCAATTTATAAAATAAACATGTTTTTCACTCGGCACCTTAATTATAATCATATGAATCGTAAAAATGTGGGGCTATGAACTCACCTTGAGTTCAGATAATCCAAATATCGCAGATAAAGCGTCACGTAAAAGATCGAATGCAACCTAAATTATCATAGGTCGTATAAGTACCGAGTACTTGAATATAATCTTATAGTTGTTACATCGTACTATCGTCCGGGCTATCATAATTAAAGAGGTCATGACATGACGTTCGAGGAGTTAGGACACTTTAAATCGTAAATCCAACAACTCGTCGAAACGCCATCCGAAGAGGCCTCATTATGAAACTCCCTAGTAATATAGTACGTTGATAACCACATAATATTCTATATAGCTCAATCACCAACTAATGGTTTTGGTAAAAATGTGTTTAATAAGTTAAAACGTTTTTTTGTAGTTTAAAAATTACCCGTTTGAATAAAACAAGCATAACTTTGCGTTATAGCCATTCTTGCGTTTCTTATGTCCAGCTTTTTTGTAGTAAAGACGAGTTATCATAATTTGACATTTTCGATATTTTGACCCCCTGGTGAACAGTAACTTTTACTTGTCACAAACTCTAGACGTGACTTTTATTAAAATCAATACGTTAACCGTCGTAAAAACCCGGTAAATGTCGTATTTTATTCGTTATAGCTCCGTTTTTAATGATTCTTTCGAGGACGTTCTCGTATTTGAAAGTTCTATATATTTATGAGGTTTACAAAAATATAACTTTCTGTCATGAATAGTAACTTTATAAAATATTTTTATAAAATTATTAATTATGTCATAAGACTTGACTGAAATTCATAACTCGTTCGTTATATAATTTGAAAAATTAACGATCTTAATTCATTTTGGAATCTAAAAATAAGTATTATTGTTAAAAATATCAATCCATGCTGTTTATAATTTTATTAAAACGTTTTTATAAAAATTTACTTACGACTATCGTTATTAACGTATAACTAACTCGATTTTTAACGTAACTTTTTTCGTATTAATCCGTGAACAAGTTTCTTACTTTTTCGGAATCGTCGTGAAATGTATTATCTTATAAAAATATAAAATAAGTATATTTTTCAGCACTTTTGGGACAAATGTTTGCAACATTCTTAATCATTTTTTGGCTTTGTTTTTATATTTTACCACTTTATACTTTTTACTACAAGTCTTATACTTTATATATATCATATATCATATGTATATTATGTCCATAATCCCATCAAAGTCATTTTGTCCAAGATCATCAAGATCACAAGTTATTATCTTTACATGAAATCATAAACTTTCTTACTTACTTTTAATTACAATTTTTACCATATGAACTTTATTTATACTTAAACCAAGATTGTACAAGACTTAATATCACTTTATTTCATGATATTACCAACAATCATAAAAAATTTGAGGAAAGTGAAAAATCATAATCACAAGAAAAATTTAAAAAATAAAAAAAAAAAAATTTTTTCATGTTCCAAAAAGTATTCCAAATGGTGATTTCACTAAAAAGCACATCATATTTATAAAACTCCTAACATTAAAGCATAAAGGTTTAAAATAGACCTTATGAAGTATGATGGAATGATGAGAAACAACTACTAAACCCTGTTTAGTAGCCTTAAAACCCAGCTTCACTTACGAAAACCCTTATTTCTTACAAAAACCCTAGCTTCCTTTTCTGATTATACTAGAAAATAATTTTCAAGGCTTCAAAATACTTTGAGGTATCTTAGATATGATATGAGAGTGTATGTAAATAGGTTAATAATGATTTTGTAGGATTGTGTGGTGGGGGTTTGAATGCCGTGAGCTTATTAATTAATCAAAAGGAAGATTGTGAATTTTTCTCTAAGTGTTTATGCATGTAATGCTAAGTTACTACTTTGTATATATAATGCATTCTAGTCAAGAGAACAAAGTATGGCTCAAGGTATGTCATGAGTACAAAGTATGGGTGGGCATGTGTGCCATAATTGAGTAGGGTGTAGACATGATGAAGTATGGTGCCCATTAAAGAACATGGTGCACATAAATGAAGTAAGTTGTTTTGATTTTGAACCAAATGGGAAGAATTTGCTATAATAACTAGCACAATATGGCAAGAATTTCGCAAGGTAATGTATATAGATGATAAGTATTTTATGTATTGGGGTAAAAATGTGGGTATTTGTTGAAGCGTAGGAAAAATTTTTGGGGTCCCGGGAGTGCCTAAACGCATTGTTAATCGTCGAAACGTATACACTTAACGTATCCGAAAAAAATAAAATGAATAAAGTTCATAATTATCTCAAAATAAGTTATATAACCCTTGCTTGATGAAACATTTAATTGCTTGATTGCCGTTTAACAATGAACCAAATTTTTAGCTTACACGATTTAAACTTAATTCATAAAATTACAAGCAAACGCGTACAATACTAAAAATAAATAGCATAGTTATTGACGTCGCCAAAGACTTGAAAACACAGGGTGTTATAGATAAAGTCGATAATATCATGAAAAATGATTATCTTATAGATTGTCACGGTTATAAAGATAATGGTTTAATTCAATTAAAAGAGATGTTTGGTCAAGGAACAAGAAACTAAAAGTAGATCAACTTTAACTAGAGAATGATTACACGGGATGTTAAGTTATAGTCGATTAACGAGTGTTTAGGTGCTTAAAAAGATTGTCCTATTGTTCCAAAATGCAAAACCCTATTCGGCGTTTATTCGTAATAATGAAAATGCTTATAAGTGTAATCCGTGTTTAATGATAGAGTACTATAAGCTTTGCTAACCAAAGTTTGTTTAGACATTGGTTTGTGCGTTAAACCTTTTGTACTTGGGTTTAATTTTCGTTTCCATCAGCAATTTCACACATGAGCTAAGGTCTAGTTGTCATAGACAAACAACTCGGAAATCACCCATTTAATCCGGAGTCTTTCGACCTATATCCATAATGAATGGTGATCAAACGAAGATTAAAGGATCTAAGTCCAAGAACATCAAGCATTTATTATTCATATCAAAAGTTTACTCAAATAGTTAAGTTTGATCCATTATATCCAATATTCCTAACCAAACATGTTAACTAGTAACACGTCATAATAGCAAACACATATAACAAGTAGAATAAGATCGTAAAATTCATATTATAAAAAATATAGAAACATTTTTCATTACCAAATTTCAAGAGCAAAAGATCCAATATAACAATTTCTTCTTAGAATAAAGATACAATTGATGTCTAGCACCTCCAACTTCTGAAATTACAAAACTTTGCTTGCTCTTCTATCCCAGAAAAGTTAAAGATGAAGGTTTTACCCTTCAAATCTTCCTAAGGAACCTTTACACCCAACCTTGGAAATAATTGAATGTATTTTAATGAAATGGTTATGTTGTTAGTGTGTCCCTCTTCTCCTCCATAATCGACACTATTATATAGTATGATTGAGGGCAACTCAAAAGTTGCATCCTTAATGGCATTTTAGTAACTAGCACAAAAAGTGCACCGCATTTGGATAAAAGTGCGCCGCACATCCCTAATAGATGACTTGCATTAAACCAGCTGACAAGTGTGCCGCACTTAACAATAGAACCGGCGCACTTGTGCCTTTAATATCAATAGTCCCTTTCTAGATCCTTCTGTTGACGATTATTAGTTGTAAATAACCAAATTTCTTGCACGTTAAGTCCTTCCTTTCACTTTTAGTCCTGAAACAATATTTACATAACAAATGACCAATTCTTGCAATATTTATTATGTTAGCACATATATTTCTGGCATCTAAGGGGATATTTAATAAGTATATTTGAGGAGCTTATATACAGTTGTGAAGAAAAACGTTATGGTGAACTGATGATGATAATCATTAAGGATAAGTTGATGTGGAAAGAGGAGTTGATGGTTGATTGATTGAGTATTATTGAGACTGATAAGGTGATCCATACTGTGGATACTGATATAGTGAAACTTGTGGTTGAAATTGAGAGTTTTGATATGAGTTCCGATGAGTTTGATAAGGATACTGGGTCATCTGATATCGGCTTGATAAGCAACATTGTGATTAATGACAGTTTGTGTGGCTTGACCTTCTGCAATTCTTAGATCTGCCAAAAATCCTAGTTCCTCCTCATGTAGAATTTGACCATTTGCTTGAGCTTGTACCAGTAACACCTTATCCTTAAACCACGAATCATCCTATTTCCTTTTAGGTTTAGTGCACTGTTTAGACATGTGTCCTTCCCCTTTGCAGTTGTAACAAACAATAGTCCTTTGTTTCCCAGAATTACTTCCACTTACTCCTAGAGTGTAGGTCCTAGTCGTACCTATAGCAAGAGAATTTTGTCTCCCATAAACTGGTTATAAAGTCACTCTTCCATCATTAATGGTAGCTTGTTGCCTAAGGTTTGACAAATTCCTTAGCTGGTTATTGGTAGTAGGATAGCGAGATGTGACGACAGCTAATAGGAATGACATCATATGGTTGATGGCATTAATGGGATCATCACCTTGCTTGAACACTAGAATAGTTAGACCAAAGTCTAGTTGGGAAAATTCAGGTTATTGTTGGTTAACTTTGGGAGCTTATTCAATTTAAGGGATGGATGATGGTGGAGAATAAACATTGTGGTGAACTGATAATTGATAATCATTGGATGGATAAGTGATTGAAAGAGGTGTTGATGATTTATTGCTTGAGTATTGTTGAGACTAGTAAGGTGATCCACACTGTGGAGACTGATATAGTGAAACTTATAGTTGAAATTGAGGGTTTTGGTATGAGTTCTCATGAGTTTGATAAGGAGTCTGGGTCATATAATGGGTAGCAACCAAAGCAGGAGGATTTGAGTTGCGTTCATGCATTAAACGAACTTCATTTGCATGAAATTCATGTTGTCCCAAGTAAGCATGAAGCTGATCAATGTTAGTTGTGTGTAAATGTCGAACCCGTTTAACATCAATCACAAATTTGCTCCACTTAGGAGGAAGAGTATTCAAAAACTTGGTGTTCACTTGAAATTGTTCTAGTTTCACATTGTAGATGTTCATGTCATTGAGTAGCAATGAAAATCTCAAGTAGAAATCACGTAGTGTTTCCCCCTTCTTATAAGCAAACTTATCGAATTCATCATATAGTTTACACTTTCTTTCTTGTTTCGTCAATGAAGTTCCTTGCATGAGAAGTAAAAAATTTTCCCAAAGTTCCTTGGCGATTCGATGATTGCTAAAAAGTGCATAGACCTCTGGTGGTAATCTTTGGAGAATGATATTTGTTGCCTTGACATCACAATCAGCTTGAATTGCTTCCATAGCAGATAACTCAGAATATTTCTTTGGTCTAGTCACTTCATTCTCCTCAATCGTAGGCCAGATGAGTGGACCATTTTCAACAAATTCAAGGATCATTCTTCCATGTTGTCTATTCATCATGTACAGCTCCATTATGCTTTCCAAGAATAGTACATATCTTTTTCCAACATAGGTGGACGATTGTCAGCACCCGAAAGAATCGCTTTGTCAGCAAGAGTCGTCATTGTAAAAGTTGTATGTTAAAAGATTAATTGTTTGTTCGAACGGTGATAGAAAGTAATTGTGTTGTTATGAGTTATCTTTTGTGTGTTTTATGTCTTGAAACTACACGGGATTTTACAATTCATGACAAAACCGGGAAAACAAGTGAATGTTTCACGGGATTTTACAAGTCACAGAAATAAACCGTATAATTTTGTTAACAAATTTATGAGTTTTTAACTTTAGTTGCAAATTCGGTGTCCAAATGATATTGCGAATTAGGTTGCCAAATAAAGTATTGCGAATTCGGTTGCTACAGAAAATTGTGTATTCGGTTGCTACAGAAAAATTGCCAATTTGGTTAATACTGGAAATCTGCCAATTCGGTTAATACTGGAAATCTACCAATTCGGTTAACACTAGAAATCTGCCAATTCGGTTAACACTTGGAAATCTGCTAATTCGGTTGAAACTAGAAAACTGCCAATTCGGATAACACTTGGAATTGCGAATTCAATTGAAACTTCAAGCTGCTAATTCGGTTAACACTTGGAATTGCGAATTCAATTAAAACTTCAAGCTGCTAATTCGGTTGACACTTGGAATTTCAAATTCGAATGAAACTTCAAGCTTCTAATTCGGTTACTGCCTATTTGGTGACTGCGAATTCGGTTGCAACAAGGACGAAACTCAAACTTTTAAAAACACAAAAAGACACATTTTTGATTGTTTTTCCCAAAATTTCTTGTTCAACTAGTATTACTAAGCCTATAGGTACCTTAAAAATGAAAACTTTATGGTTTTTAAGCCAAAAATTTTGTAATCAAGATTTGTACCTTTTAAAGCTTTTCGAATACAAAATATGAACAAAAGTGATGTTTTACTTAAATCTAAGCTTGTACACCTATATCCTTAAGATACTAGATCAGATTTACCAAGGTAAATGATCCTTTAGTGTACACAAAAGCTTTGAAAACAAAGAAAGAACAAGAAATGACGTATGGATTGAAAGAAAAAACAAACCAAAGAAAAATAAACACCAAAACTAAACAAATCACTCCATGGCTCTTGACACTAATTGAAGAACAATCAAATAACATACATGAAAAGAGAAAGAGAGGTGATTTTATAGAGAGTGGTTGGATGAACATTTTAGAGAGAGAAAGAAACATAAGAGAAAACTTGTATTAAGTGTGTGAAATAATGAACAACCAACACCCTTTCCAAGGCATGAAGAGGGTATTTATACTACTATAGTGGCCGGCCATGGAGAGCATGTAGGCTTTCCATGGGCATTTTGGCCCAATTATATTAATATAATTACATTTGACTAACTATTATGGGAAGTGACCAATACTTTTTGTGTTTCTAACAACATGTCAATGAAACCAGTTTAAGTGAATACGAAGTTTTTCAATAGTCTACCGCCAGAATGGAGCAAATTTGTGACAGATGTGAAGTTTGCTAGAGATTTGCATACTACAAACTTTGTTCAATTGTATTCAAATCTTGAACAACATGAGGCACATGCAAATGAAACTCGCTTGCTGCGTGAACGATACCAAGATCCTCTTGCATTTGTTACCAATTTCAATCAACCACCTTCTCACATTACCAACTATCATTCTCAATATAATGCTAAACAGTTTCCTCAACCGTCAAACACAATGATTCCACAAGTTCACTCTTCTCAATCATACTCACCAATGTATGTAGCACCTCATGTATCACAACCACAAATCAGACAATCATAACAATACCAGTCTCATATGGATCATCAAACCTCATCTGTTCTGTAATACCCCCTAAATGGGTCGCATCGGAAGTATGTCCAGGAGCGTTACTTCATAATACCATTGCACAAGACTTGAGAGAACGACCTCTAAATTTGTCGTTTGAAAAGAAATCTTGAAATATTTGGACTTCAATGCACATCAAGTAAGCCAAGCATCTAATTCACCTGAGAAAAAACACGCTTAAAAGTGTCAACATAAAGTTGGTGAGTTCATAGGTTTTTGGTAAATGTAAATGTAAATCACAAAAACTATATATACAAATTTACCGTGTTACAAGTCACGTCCATACAAAACCTGCAATGCATAAACTCAAATATATAGGTTTTCTTAAAATGCGTGTAAACATGAACCACCCAAAATGCGTTTGTTAAAATGTTAGAATCAAAGATTTCTATAAAACTTAGACCGCAATTGATTAAAGAGTATGATAATTGTAATGAACGTAATATCCCAAAATGTTTCAAGTATGTATTGCCTAGTATGCAATATAAGGCGTGATTATGATTATACCCTTAAGTTGATGAAACTACTACGTAAACTTAGCAATATGCCACTTTATTCAAGGCACGGTAAGAGTTCATGAGTATGTTGTGCTAGCCCTGAGGTTCCAAGCCAGTCGTGATCTGACATGGTATAAGTTCATTAGTTCAATCTTGAACTAGTGAGAGCTAATCACCCGCACGAGGGTTGTCAATCCCCAATAGATCTATTTTATAACATTCACGCTTACCCTCCGAGTAATTAACAGTTCATGCAACCTAAGCTAATATGTAATCATTCGAGTAAAAGTAACTTGTTGCGTCCATAAGTAAAAACAAGTATTGTATACCATACAATATGAAAATGAGCGTGTAAACAAGTTTGTAATCAACCATGTAAATGAGTTTGTAAACGTTCATGTTACCGAGTTTGTAATCCATCATGTAAATGAGTTTGTAATGAGAATGTAAAAGTTTTGTATATGTGAATGTAAACGAGTTTGTAAAAGAGATTGTAAAAGATTATGTAAACAAGTTGTAACGAGCATCTATTCTCCCTCGAGATTTGTAAGGTAAATATAAACTCACCTCTAGTGAAAGTAGTGACTATCACATATTCAACAAGTAATCGTCACAAACGATCCTGAATGCAACCTAATTAATTATAGGCCGTATAAGTATAATGTATTTAATATAAATACAATACCACATGTTATATAGTTATACCACCACCTAATAATTTTGTTTAAGTTAAAAAGTCAAAACAATATTTAAATCGTACTTGTTGAATAAATGTCTACGTATTTGTATTTGTAAAATAATGTATTATCTTTGTCCAACAATTGATTATTTGTTAATAATACATGATTTAATATTTTTATTGATTATATAATAATATTATATAATTAGTTTAGTTGTTTTATAAAATAATATTTATAAAGTTAAAAACGTATATAAATATTGTGTAAATGATACGACAATATTTCTTAACTTTTTTATAGCCCAAACGGACTCGAAAACACCCATAAACCATATTTTTAGTTTCTATCAGAATGTTATATTTTTATAAAAAATTTAGAAAATTATTTATAAAATTTAATTAGTTTTTGTATTTCTATTTATCCGAAATCTTTGAAAACTCGTAACTTGCTCATTTTAACTCTATTTCGCTTGTCCTTTATATGAATGGAATCATGACGAAATAATTAACTCAAATAAAATGTTCACTATTTTTATAAAATTCTGAGTTAGAACAGTAAATTCAAAATGTTTATAAAATTACTTTTATAACTTTAAATCTTTCAAAACTCGTAACTTATTCGTTTTAATTCTGTTTCTCGAGTTTCTTATATGATTTGAATCCTCATGACATGTACTATCATTATAAAATATTTGTACATTTTTCTCAGATTTGAAACAGTAGCTATTTTTATAAAATAACTTTTATAAAAGTACTTTTATATATTTAATTATTGTAACCTTGTAAATGTCATAACTTCTTCGTTATAGCTCGGTTTTTTGAGTTCTTTATATGCTTACGATCCTCATAATATGTACTATTTTAGTAAAATGTTTTCTAAAATTATAAAATTTCGAATCCAAACAGAATACTTAAAACAAATTGCATATATATAAAAAGTGTATAAATTAGTTTTTATAAATTATGACTTGATCAAATTGTACAAGTCCTCTAATTTAGTTTATACCATATGTCTCACATATTTAGGTCCTCACATTCATATCCATAATGATTGTCTAAGTATCAAGTCCTCATGATAATTTATGTATAACTTTTGTAATTAAACATTCAACAAATTAAGTTATAAACTAAACTTATAAATTACCCAACACTTATGCAAAGTGTCTTCTTGTGTTCTAGTACATTTTTAACATCATTTCACTATTGAAATATATAAGTTCGAATTTGTATATGAGTATATTTATTTTATAAAGTTATAAAATAAATCTAAGTGGTGATTAACTATATAACAATTATATAAAATATGAAATGAATAACTTGAAAAGTTTAGGGTTTATAGAAGACCTTAGAAAGATGAATGAAGATGATACATAAGATCAACATAAGTATTTAACCCTAAATACACTAAGAAAACCCTAGCTTCCTCTTGAATTTAAACCCTTGTTTAATTACCAACCAAGCTTCCAAAACACTTTGAACTACCTTAGATATCACTAATATTAACCCTTGTATACTTGCTACCTTAGTAAAAATGAAAATTATGGAAACCCTAAGTAAATGATTTTTAGCCATGAGTATCTATTAAGGGCAATGATAGAGTTTGTGTGTTTACTTGCAGGGAAAAATAAGTGCTAAATGTTATCTAGGAGTTGTCTTTTATAGCTAGAGGTATTATAGAAAACAGTTTTAACAACACATTGTTTAGGAAGTGGTTTAGGGTACTAGTGTGTAAGACCTCTCCTCCTCCCTAAGAGGAGGGATTGGCTAGAAAGAGGGGGAGGGTACATTGATGTGCCAATTTATAAAGAGTTGGGATTTCTATCTTTACATGTTGGGTAAAAAGAGAAGTGAAGATATTATTTGGTATTTAACACATGTAGAACCGGCCATGGGTTTATTAACAGTGGAGGATGATTAAATTTTGGGTATTGGGTATAATAGTGGGTATTTGTTGAGTATAGATAGGTATAGTTGTTTCCGGGTATGCCTAAATGTATTTTATTTCGAAACATAGACGTTTTACATAACCAATAAAAATATAATATTAAAAGTTATAAATTATCCTCGTAATATTTATATAACACTTGCTTGACATAAACTTTTATTTGTTTGGTGTCCGTTTACGTTGAATGTTAATTTTTAGTTTACGCGATTTAAATAAACGGTTAAAATTGAAAGTGAACGCGAAAAAGTTAAAAATAAATAGTTGAATATTTATTGACGTAAAATGACATGAAAATGCAGATTGTTACATTCTCCCTATGTTAAAATATTTTCGTCCTGAAATTCAGGTTGAGTTGCCTTCCGGGGTGGTGTTGATGAAGAGGTGCGAGTTCTTATCCTAATCCTCTAAATATGCGTCAACCAACTTTGTTATCTTAATGTTCTTAACTCCTTGTTTATACCATGAAGACTTTTAGGTTTTGGTGTGGGATGATATCGACTTCCTATAGTAAGGTGACGTAAAGGTCTGCCTAGTTGCTATGGTTACTAATTTGATTTCCCGAAGTAAACGCGTTTTATGGGTACGCACACAAACTTTGCTTTTCAATGATGTAAGTAGAAAATGGATTACTGACAAAAGTTTTATAGTGACTACTCTTAGTATGGCATGGTCCTTCCTGAATTATACATAGGTGATCAGTCTATGTATATTTGAGGTCTAACGATGCGATGCTCATTTTCGTCAAAATAATATTATGTATAAAGTAGTGTCAAAATGGTTTACAGCGTTAGAAAATAATTCACCAGATAAGAAAACAAGGTAGTTTATAAGGGGACAACAAAATGATTTGCAAGATGACCGTATGATAATTTATAAGACAATAGCTTAAGATAGTAAAATAATTTATGCGATGGAGACAAAATAGTTCCATAAGGTAAAAACAAGATGTTAGTTTATCTTACGATAGTAAAATAATTTGCCAATGATAATAAAATGGTTTATCATGTGATAGTGAAATGTTTCATAAAGTCATAATATTTTAGTAAGTGGCTTGCATGAATAAGTAGAGAGTTGAAATAAGATTGACAAAATTTTCACAACACCATAATTTGATAGATAATTGGGTTTATTTTTTCTTCCCAACAAAAGACTACATGTTTTCTTAATACTATAAATCTCCAATACAAGCTAGTACATAAATCTTGAAGCAAGATGTCTATGAGCGTTGTCCGAATTGACTGGTCACAAGCTCCTTAAGCTTCCTGAATTCCTCTCGGTACTGACGGTGGGACTCCTGAACCACAACCAACTGCTGCTCAATCCCAATACGAGCCAGCCTCTTATGGTTACGAGTAACCTTCTCGACTGCCTCCATCGTCTTAATCTTAGCGCGTAGTGAAGCATTCTCTACCTCAGCAATGTCTACCTTAAATCTCAAAGTTGTTAGCTCCTCTTATATGGGCACTCCTAACAAATGTCCATGTATGCCCCATATAGCCTCCCCGTGTTGGGCTAGTGTCCTCACAACGGCCGTTACAGGAAAAGAAACTACTGCGACGGGCTCTGGGTGAATAATATCCACACCGATGTCAATCATATCCCCGAAGCTCCCCTGGGCGGAATCAGCAGAGATGGGACTAGTAGGCGCAGCCATAACCTGCACAAGCAAAAGTTTATATAAATCGCATTTATATGAAACCATGTAGGATACATGCAGTATGGAAGGTAAACGGGATGCAAGATGATGCATGGTAAATGAATATGCACTCGTGGCAGGGATGAAGACATGACATGGCGAAATGGAATGCATCATGGTATGAATGAATGATGGTAAAGTATCATATAAGATAAATAAATATTTAGATAATGTTTGGAACATACGAGCTTATAGTATACTTTGTCTTAAGAAATGTTCTAGTATTTATATAAATAAATGTAAATATACATAAGGGGTGTAAGCATATATGTATATATGTTATACATACATATTATATGTATTATATATATTATACGCATATGAGTATAATTATCATATATATATATGTGTGTGTGGTGTGTGTGTGTGTTCTTGCTTGTGTTGTGTGTGTTGTGCGTTTTTGTCTGGGTGTCATTTATGTAAGATATGTATTCATATATATATATGTATATATATGTATGTATATATATATATATGTATGTATATATATATATTATATATGTGTATGTGTGTGTGTGGTATACGTTTATGTTTTATATATATGTATTATGTATTATATATATAGTATTATAATTATATATTATATATATATTATATATTATATACTATATATATATATATATATATATACTTTATATTATTATTTATATTATTTTATAATATTTGTATATGTATATGTATATATACGTGTATATGTACATACTATATATATGTATATTATATATATGTGTGTGCTGGTGTGTGTGTGTGTGTTAGTTGTGTGTGTTACGTATATGTAATTATATATTATTATTATATATTATATATATATATATATATATATATATATATATATATATGTATATGTATATATATATATATAATATATTATATATTATATATTATATAATATACATAGGAAGTTGTAAATAAAAAGATAATATCTTAGTGAGAAGGCATAAAAAGAAAATTTTTTTAAAAAAAGTTACTCGAAAAAAATTCTAAAAAATATTCATTAAACAGGTATGTTTGATGCATAAAACTTTTGTTAAAAGATAGTTTTTCTATTTTTGTGTTTTTAATATACGTTTTTTTAGAGAGGCCGACAAAAAAAACAATAATTTTGTATGTCACAAAATTTTGATGCACAAAAAATTTTTGATGCACAAAATTTCCAACTTGTTATACTTTGATGCGCAATAAAATTTTGATGCAAAAAGTCAAAAGAAATTGGGTACAAAAACGAATTTTTGATGCACAAAAAAAAACGATTTAATGCACAAACGTTTTTTTTCATAATTTTTTTTCGGCAAAACTATCCATTTTTAGAAAAACTTCTTTCACAACTTTTTCATGCACCAACATGCACGATGTTGTGGAATTTTTTCAAAATTTTTTGAAAACTTTAAAAAAAAAAAATCTTTTTATCCTTCTCATGAATATTTGTCTTTTTATTTGATCTTTATCATACATGTATATATATATATAGGGGCGCGTTATATTGAGAACCCATTTTAAGTGCAGAACTTTACAGAACTATTTTTGACCAATAAGAATTTAGCATTATTAATACTTTTTATTTAATTCAAAAGGGTGTAATAGTAAAAGACATTTTAACTTTTTCTTTTTTAATTATTTAATTAAAAAATGTTTTTTTATTTTCAAAAGTAAAAAAATATTTTTTTTTACTTTTTGTGTATTTTTCAGCATACATGTTTAAAAAAAAAAATACAGGTGCATATATGTTTTTTTTAATATTGCGATCTTACATATGTCTCTTGCGTAGAATTGTAGTTCTAGAAAACATAAATGTTTTTTTTAAATATTGCGATTTGACACGGGTGCACATATGTAATTCTAGAAAACATAAATGTTTTTTTTCAAATGTGATTTTACATGTGTTTATAGTATACAATTTTATAATCTTCAATGTGTTTTGTTTAAAGTGTTAATTGCACATATGTTTCTAGTGTACATTCGTTAAACTTTAATTTTTAAAACCAAAAACATAAACGTTATACATATGACGTCTGAATTATAATAAACCAATAAAAAAATATCATATACAAGATTTGATATCAAATAAAATACAATAAAAATTATCAAATCCATTATAACATATGTGCACGGCTTCTGAAAACATATATGCACGCCTTCTGAGAACATATGTGTATGACTTCTAAGTGCATTCATTGATCATCTTCATCACACACCATCTTTCTTATGAGTCATGTCACTGAAACATATATATAGAACAAAAAAAAGAACTAGTTATATCAAATCATGTCATGTTAAATTAATTGTAAAACTAGTTGATAAATAAAAGTTGAACAAAACATATATGTCCCGGACTATAACTCATGACACATGACAACCAAACGAATCGATAATCATTACAACTATTGCATAGCAAACAAATAAACAACTAGCAAACATGTATGCACAACCTAAACACCTATGCACAATTAAACAAATCTTATGAAAAAAATAACATTTTCAAAGTTTGTAAAAAAAGAATGTGACTGGCCCCTCACGTTTCAAGTTCAATTTATACCATAGGAAATAAAATATAGATGTCATTGTCACGGGTGTACTCTCTATTTTTATACTAATACACGAGAACAGTACAAAATCAACTAGTAATACACCAAAACAATACAAAATCAAAAGATCAAAATTAATAGCCTATATCCTTCACCTTACCAACAAAAACATAGTTAAATAAATTTTCAATATAAAATTAGTAAGGTGTTAACTTTAATCTTCCATAAGCAACGCATCTATTTATGACTTTTTGAGAACAATATCTAGAGTTACTGATCAAACACTATTATACTTTTTTTCCATAGACTGTGAGGTAGATATATTGTAAAAGGAAATCTAAAATTTAGTTTTGAAAACGACTAACATATATGTACATGGACCATAGCATTTATGTTCTAGTTGTTTACATGAGGCTCTTTAACAAAAATAAATAAATAAACAATGGTAAAAAATAATCATACAAATAATTAGTTAGTAGCACCTTTAACCTTGATACAAAAAACACAACATCATTCAGTAGATAACCCTCGTGACAACGCGCTTCCGACGCCGCAATCGAATACCAACGTTTCATCGTTGATATATCTTTGATCTGTCATTTATACATTCAATATTATGGTGTTTTTAATCTTTCAATATACCTCTTTTCTGCACATCAAATTTTGTACAGTAGTGATCCGACGAATATGCGGCGGCGCGCGGAGGGGATGCGTTGGTTTGATGATGTAGATCTGATTTCATGGCTGGCGTCGTTTGGAGGGTTTTGATGGGTGTAGATCGGATGATGTCGATATATGGATGATAGGGTGCTAGGGTGGTTTTTAGGCTATGTCGATATATGGATGATAAGGTGCTAGGGTGGTTTCTAGGTTAAAGATGAGAAGAGTATGTGTAGATCTAAAAAAATAAAAGAAAAAAAAGCCTGTGATCCTATAAAAAAGGAAGATTTTTGAAAAATGTAAATTTAGATTTCCTATAATACCCTTTTGGCCTTTTGTTTAATTGGAAAAAAAATCCTCATCTTTGGTTTATTTGCACTTTTGGCACTTTTAATCTTAGCCTTTGATCATACTCATCCAATGATCCAGATTCATTTTAAGAGTTCTGTAAAGTTCTGCACTTATTATGAGTTCTCAATAAAACACTTCACTATATATATATATATATATATATATATATATATATGTGTGTGTGTGTGTGTGTGTGTGTATATATATATATATACATCTATATATACAAAAACTATATATACAAATTTATCGTGTTACAAGTCCCGCCCATACAAAACTTGCAACGCATAAACTCAAATATATAGGTTTTCTTAAAATACGTGTAAACACGAACCACCCAGAATGCGTTTGTTAAAAAGTTGGAATCAAAGATTTGTATAAAAGTTGGACCGCAATTAATTAAAGAGTATGATAACTGTAATGAACGCAATATCCCAAAACGTTTCAAGTATGTATTGCCTAGTATGCAGTATAAGATGTGATTACGATTATACCCTTAAGTTCATGAAACTGCAACGTAGACTTATCAGTATGCCACTTTATTCAAGGCACGGTAAGAGTTCATAAGTATGTTGTGCTGGCCTTGAGGCTCCAAGCCAGTCGTGATCTGACATGGTATAAGTTCGTTAGTTTTATCTCTAACTAGTGAGAGCTAATCACCCGAACGGGGGTTGTCAATCCCCAAGAGATCTATTTTATAACATACGGGCCTACCCTCCGAGTAATTAACAGTTCATGGAACCTAAGCTAATCCGTAATCATTCGAGTAAAAGTAACTTGTTGCATCCATAAGTAAAAACAAGTATTGTATCCCATACAATATGAAATGAGTGTGTAAACGAGTTTGTAATCAACCATGTAAATGAGTTTGTAAACGTTCATGTAACCGAATTTGCAATCCATCATGTAAATGAGTTTGTAACGAGCATGTAAGAGTTTTGTAAATGTGAATGTAAACGAGTATGTATAAGAGATTGTAAAAGATTATGTAAACAAGTTGTAGCGAGCATGTATTCTCCCTCGAGATTTGTAAGGTAAATGTAAAACGAGTGAAAAAGGGGCTATAAACTCACCTCTAGTGAAAGTAGTGACTATCGCAAATTCAACAAGTAACCGTCACAAACGATCCGAAATGCAACCTAATTAATTATAGGTCGTGTTAGTATAATGTATTTAATATAAATACAATACCACATGTTATATAGTTACACCACCACCTAATAGTTTTTGTTTAATTTAAAAAGTCAAAACAATATTTAAATCGTACTTGTTGAATAAGTGTCTACGTATTTGTATTCGTAAAATAATGTATTATCTTTGTCTAACAATTGATTATTTATTAATAATACATGATTTAATATTTTTATTGATTATATAATGATATTATATAATTAGTATAGTTGTTTTATAAAATAATATTTATAAAGTTAAAAACATATATAAATATTATACAAATGATACGACAATATTTCTTAATGTTTTTATATCCCAAACGGACTCGAAAACACTCGTAAACCATAATTTTAGTTTCTATTAGAATGTTATATTTTTATGAAAATTTCAGAAAATTATTTAAAAAAATTAATTAGTTTTTGTATTTCTATTTATCCGAAATCTTTGAAAACTCGTAACTTGCTCATTTTAACTCCGTTTCGCTTGTCCTTTATATGTATGGAATCGTGACGAAATAATCTATTCAAATAAAATATTCGCTGTTTTTATAAAAATCTGAGTTGGAACAATAAATACAAAATGTTTATAAAATTACTTTTATAACTTTAAATCTTTCAAACTCGTAACTCATTCGTTTTAATTTCGTTTCTCGAGTTTCTTATATGCATGGAATCCATGTGACATGTACTATCATTATAAAATATTTGTACATTTTTCTCAGATCTAAAACAGTAGCTATTTTTATAAAATAACTTTTATATATTTAATTATCGTAACCTTGTAAATGTCATAATTTCTTCGTTATAGCTCGGTTTCTCGAGTTCTTTATATGCGTACGATCCTCAGAATATGTACTATTTTAATAAAATGTTTCTTGAATTTATAAAATTTCGAATCCAAACAAAATACTTAAAACAATTTTCATATATATAAAAAGTGTATAAATTAGTTTTTATAAATCATGACTTGATCAATTTGTACAAGTCCTCTAATTTACTTTATACCATATATCTCACATATTTAGGTCATCATATTCATGTCCATAATGATTGTCCAAGTATCAAGTCCTCATGATAATTTATATATAATTTTTGTAAATAAACTTTCAACAAATTAATTAATAAACTAAACTTATAAATTACCCAACGCTTATGCAAAGTGTATTCTTGTGTTCTAGTACATTTTTAACATCATTTCACCATCAAAATATATAAGTTCGAATTTGTATATGAGTATAATTATTTTATAAACTTATAAAATAAATCTAAGTGGCGATTAACTATATAGCAATTATATAAAATATAAAATGAATAACTTGAAGAGTTTATGGTTTATAGAAGACCTTAGGAAGATGAATGAAGATGATACACAAGATCAACACAAGTATTTAATCGTAAATACTTTAAGAAAACCCTATTTTCTTTTATAAAACCCTAGCTTCCTCTGGAATTTAAACCCTTGTTTAATTACCAACCAAGCTTCCAAAATACTTAGAACTACCTTAGATATCACTAATATCAACCCTTGTATACATGCCACCTTTGTAAAAATGAAAATTATGGAAACCCTAAGTAAATGATTTTGAGCCGTGGGTATGTGTTAAGGGAAATGAGAGAGTTTGTGTGTTTACTTGCAAGGAAAAATGAGTGCTAAATGTTATCTAGGAGTTGTATTTTATAGCTAGAAGTAATGTAGAAAACAAGTTTAACAACACATGGTTTAGGAAGTGGTTTAGGGTACTAGTGTGTAAGACCTCTCCTTCTCCCTAGGAGGAGGGATTGGCTAGAAAGAGGGGGAGGGTACATTGATGTGCCAATTTCTAGAGAGTTGGGATTTCTATCTTTACATGTTGCGTAAAAAGAGAAGTGAAGATATTATTTGGTATTTAGCACATGTAGAATAGGCCATGGGTTTATTAATAGTAGAGGATGATTAAATTTTGGGTATTAGGTATAATAGTGGGTATTTATTTGAGTATAGATAGGTATAGTTGTTTTCAGGTATGCCTAAATGTATTTTATTTCGAAACTTAGACATTTTACGTAACCAATAAAAATATAATATGAAAAGTTATAAATTATCCTTGTAATATCTATAACTTATATATGGGGCTAACTATGACTGGATTAATATGATTTAGTGACTCAACGCCACCTTAACTATGCATGGCACAAACAACGATGACATGGCACATATGAGACAATAATTTTAATTAATTTTTGAATTTTAAATTATTTTATGATTTAGTGACTGTACGCCACCTCAACGATGACATGGACACTTTTTTACATTAATTTTGGGATTTTCAGATTTTTTCTAAAAATATGTCCAATGTAAAGGTTCGAACTCATGACCTATGTTTAAGATGTAACATGGTTATCCAACTGATCCAACACCCAATTTGTGTTTTCTAATAAAAAAACAATAATGATATAGTCTAAAAAGACCATGTTGATATTTTTAAATTTTTCAAAATTATATTTGAAGATATACTCCATAAATAAATTTCATATTAATCCAAATCCATAGATACGTGGAGAAAATCACATACTAACCCTAATATCATTCATTCATTTACCTGATATTAGTTGATTTTTTGTGTTTTATAATGACATTCAAGTTTTTCTTATCAATAGTTAATCATTTGTTTTGATTCGCAGGTGTTACATAATTACAATACTATGAAGCATGGTGAAGATACATCGGTGGTTAAAGGACGAGATGCTAAGAATATGTAAGCCAACCTTGAGAATCCATTTTCTTTCCAAAATTTGATGGCGTCTTCAGGAGCCTTTCTTCTGGTTTTGCGGCTTTATGTGGTTTTGAGGGAACTGCCTCAGTAACAGGCTTCTCATCTTCCTGAACAATATAATTTGATATTGATTTCGGTTTCGGTTGACACATATAAAGGTAATCGGCTAGGTTTTTATTGGATTTTTTTATTGTTTATATGATTTAATAATGGTATAGCCGTATAGGGTCTTTTTTGTTCCTCAACTAAGATAGCTGAGAAGATGGTGAGGATCACATACCCTCTACCTATCCTTCTTTTGTTTATGCATAATCCTGTGGCCTCATTTTTTTCTAATATTAATTTCAGGCGATGAAGAATCATGACTTTCAGGCCAATAGTAATCTGTTGGAAAATATCGATCCAATCTATTTATAAAAGGTTTTAAGTCAAAGATGGTGGTAAATATATATTTTTGGTTTCAGCTCAAAAAGCACTTAGATAATTTAAGTCAAACATACTGCTTATTTTACCTCAAAATAGGCAGAGATGCAGAAGCATTTTGTATGATGCAAAACTGCTTCTACTTGATAATAAGCAAAAAATTTAAGTAATCCCAAATACGTCATTAATAGCTTCTGGTTGACATTATTTTTGTGGTTAGATTGGATTACTATTTTGTATTTATCTTCCTGGGCTCTCTTTTAGTTTATATATTGATTGCTACCTAATGATTCACAAGCTAAGAATAGGTTGCCACCATAAATTGTAAGTGCTGTTGTTATTGGTTGCATGATCTACTTTGGATTACGCCATAAAACAAATGTAAGCACTATTGTTATGTTGCATGACCCTGTTTTATTATTGCCTCTTAACTAACATGAGATTTTGCGAACTGGTTTTTGAATCAGATTGCATGAGTAAATGGCATGGAGAGTCCTATACAGAGATCAGAGAATTGGTGCAACTAATAATATAGACTTGGGAAAGGAATCTTCCCCTAATTTTTTTGTATCCAGAATTAACAACCGACAAGGATTTCCAGAGATTCTGTAGATGGAAGAGCAGCCGAAAATCATATTTCGAGTAACCTTACATCTACCACAAATGTCAGTGAAGGGCATGAACCTGGTTCTGAACTTATTCCTGTGGGAGATTGTGGTTTTCCAATCTGCTCAAGCATTTTTCTAAGCCATCAAGAAGAACCGGACATACCAGAAGTTTCTACGCGACAAGCTAATTAAAGTTGAAGCTAAGTTGGAAGAAAATAAGAAATTGAGGGAGCATGTTAAATTCCTTAAAGGCTTTCTGGTGGATTGCAGAAAAAGGACGGGCCGAGCTTTGTCTCATAAAAAGGATCCAAGCTTTCAGCTAATTTCAGTTCCAAAGCTGAGAGCCAATGCTTCTAAGGTTAGTCCCCACACTGCTGATATTTATTAAATCTTAAAAAAACAAGAAATCACTGTAGGACACAATAAGTTTAAAGGATAATCTAGACAATGTGTTTCAAAAATTACATGATATGCCGATGAAGAGGTGTGATATTTTTTGTCATATTAAAACAACTACTTTATATAATTTCAAAAGACACATTATGATCATATCTTATATCTGTAGACAATTGATCGATTCATAGAGACAGGGGATAGTGAACAGATATTCCAAAAAACAATTTGGAAACAGGGCCGAGGACATGTTTTCTTATGGGATTTTGTTATTTTTAATATTAACAAACTATACACTCAGGTCTAGCTCGATGAAATATAATACAGTAAAATATATAATAGAACTGATTAAGATTAATGCACTGAATCAGATCATGCATGCTGGGAGAGGCCCGAGGATATGGACACACCACGAATCATCATAAAGATCAACACAAACTCTCCAGGAACTGAGGTGGCAGCTGATTCAGCCGTAACACTAGCTGCTGCCTCTATTGTTATTAAAATGGTTGATTCAGGTTACTCATCAAGGCTATTAAAGCATTCAAAATCAGTATGTAGCACAATACAACTATTTAGTACATGCCTTTATTAAGTGTTGCTAAGTTTTCTTTTATTTTTGGTATGATGATTTCCAATTCTTGCGTGTTAATAAAATTGCAGTTGTTCAGATTTGGTGACAAATATAGAACAAATAATCCTATATTACTTCAACAACATCGAGAAAAGATGCACAAGGCTATGAAGGATTTCAGTGATGCTCGTGCCGTAAGTGACACAACTATATGTATTTTAATTGCTAAATCTAATAAGTTTAGAAACAAATTTCTAACTACTCAAATTCATGGCTCCTTATCATTGCTTAGTGTTATATTCTTATAAGAAAATAGAAGGAGAAGACAACAAATAGGCATTGTCACTCAGAGAGAAGAAGAAACATCTATAAGTATCTCATCTTTAAAAGTACAGGTAACTCATCTTTAGAAGCACAGGTAACTCTGGGACCCGTGAGTGTACCATAAGTAGCTTAAAGTTTTTGATCACTCTGTACTGAACATTAGCTTAATGTTGTAAATTTTCAGGTTACAAAGTTGAAAAAAGCATCCCCTGTTCCTGTCGATAAATTTGTATGGCCCAAACACCGGGGGTAAGACCATTTTCTTGATGACAGTTGGATTGGCTGCAATGATGGCAAAGGCATGCATGTCTAAAAGATAACCTATATTTAAAGTTTGTACTGAATCTGCAATATCAAAATCATTCTGAAAGAAATGTTTGAATCTTGGTACTTCCGAATGAGAGAAAAATGGCAAAAATGATAATGAGTTAAGGTATGGAAGAAACAAACACATCGACATGTTTCTATCGGTGGAGGACAGGACTGCATGATGGGGTCCACTGTTACTTGAACTAGCGTAACCAATACTATATTTTTCCTATTCCATTCCATTCAGAATATAAACCTTGTCTATGCACAAGTCCTTCTGGACCGTGCATATGTATTATCAACTTTACATTTCAAATAAAATTACTATTATGTATGTAAGAGTGTGGGTCTTAACTCTATTTACTCGCCATGCAGATATTTAAAGATATGGTTGGATTAGTAGATGCACAAGGGGAAATGTTGGACAACATAGAGACACAGGTAATGAAAAACATTTATGTATATATGGATGTCTGATGTCAAAAGCCAGATTGTAAGTAATTTATTTTCAATATGAAAGTTTAACTTTTGGGAATGTCTAATACCAAGAGTCTACAAAAGAACTCCAAGAAGTGGATGTGCATTGCTATTATAACTGTACTCATAATCATAGCATCTTTTTGCACTTATCAGGCCACCAGGTAGATGTAAACAAGGGTATGGTTTTTTATTTGATCTTTAGAACTTTACTTTGTTTATTTACATGATGAATAATGTTTTTTTTCTGATTATCAAACATTATATATTTTGTAAATAAAATTTATCATATGAATTTAAGTTTTATCAGCAAGTATGTTAAACAGTTATGGTAAAGCAGTGACGAGGTGAATCTCAAGCCCGTAGGATTCTTGATTTATGATTTTGGTCCATTATTGGTGTTAAGGAAATTCGTACAAACTAAAATTATTAATAACATTGTATGTCGAATGTTTATGTAAAATTAAAACCATTTATTGATGATCGCTTGGTTCTGTTGCTTGCATATTCACTCGAATTTATCACCTTTCGTTTATCGTGCACTATGTTGTTATAATTTCTAATAGGTTTATAAAATCTCCAGGAGTAGGGATCACCATGGCCTTTAGTACCATAGTGCTTGTGTGAATATACTTTAGACTATCATTTTCTAATGCAGTAAGCTCATAAATGTGGCAGTCCTAGGGACGATTGACGAAACAATGATTAATACTAAGACGATTCTGAATATATATGGGAATTCCCAAATTCAAGCACCTCCTTAAACAGTATGTTTACAAAAAAGTATTATGTCGTATTTGAATAGGCATGATTGTTTTTCAAATATATTTGAACATGGTTTGCTGTCTTTTTTTGTTTTGTTATAACATGTTTGGTTATGGTTTGAAAAATAAGGCTAATTTTGTTTTTTTATGCTTTATTTTGTTTGAAAAGTGATGTTTGTAAGTGTGAAAATATGAATATTTGTGTCTTTATAGTAAAGATGTGGTCATTGGTAATTAAATATATAAAATGGGCATTTACAACATGTTAAAATTTATACAAGTAAACAAGTATTTCCTTTGACAGAGATGTGTCACTTATCTAAACTCGATCTGTACGTGACTACTGCTTAGAAGCAAAAGCACAATATATTTCTGCCATTTACATACTTATCGTGGTGTTGTTAAGATGTACAACGACAAAACTTCTCATAATCTGCTTCTAACTTGATGATGCGTTTCAGCTCTCTTAAAAAAGTTATATGAAAACGAACCTATCCGTGAATTTAGGATAGGATAATAATGAGAGAGAAAATTATTTATTATTTAAAATATATATATATATATATATATATATATATAACACTTGCTTGACCTAAACTTTTATTTGTTTGGTGTCCATTTACGTTGAATGTTGATTTTTAGTTTACGCAATTTAACTAAACGGTTAAAATTGAAAGTGAACGCGAAAAAATTTAAAATGTTGAATATTTATTGACGTAAAATGACATGAAAATGCAGATTGTTACATATTCCACCAATTTCTTATAACTCACCTCAATCTTCAACACAACCAATGACCGAGTTCCCTCAAATGGACGCAGGTCTTGTTGTTCCCGTGTTTACTTAAGGAGGTGATCCAATTTCCTGTCTCAATAAGGCAATGGCTTTCCTGACAACTATAGCTTCTTCAAGGTTCCCTTCAACCAAAAATCGAATTAGAACTTCCTCTAATCCGAGAAACCAGGCCACCATTAAAGACGGCAAGGTTACTGTGCAACAAGTTCAAGGGAGGCAAGGAAAAAGTTATGTTGGTATTGGCTATAAGGGTAATGCTACTAGTTCCGGGGGAAATAATGCAGGAGGGCAGGCAAGGGTGGTTAAATGTTATAATTTTCAAGGTGAAGGACACATGGCTAGGCAATGCACTCAGCTTAAGAGGCCTAGGAGCGCTGCATGGTTTAAGGAAAAGGCAATGTTGGCTGAAGCACAAGAATCCGGTCAAATTTTAGATGAAGAGCAACTAGCATTTCTTGCAGATCCAGGCATTCCAGATGGCCAACTTGCTCAGTCAATCATTTCAAACACTGCTGCTTTCCAGACTGAGGATCTTGATGCTTATGATTCTGACTGTGATGATGTCTCTAATGCAAAGGCGGTTCTAATAGCCAATCTTTCCAACTATGGTTTTGACATGATCTCAGAGGTACCTCATTTTGAACCCTATCATACTGATATGGATAATCAAAGTGTACATGCAATGCAGAGTTTTGAACAAACACCAGTTATTGACTTTACAGATAATGAGATAACAAGTGATAGCAATATCATTCCGTGCTCTCGATATTTGCAAGAAACGCAATAGGCAGCTGTTCAAGATACTTATTCGTATGCACAAGATTCAATGATTTTATCTGTGATTGAACATATGTCAGAACAAATGATTAATCATGTAAATAATTAGGAAAAGGCTAATCAAGAAAAAAAATAATGAATCCTTAACCGCTGAGCTTGAGAGATATAAAGAACGAGTCAAAACTTTTGAACAACGTCTTAATATTGGTTTAAGCACACGTGAAAAATGATTGATTCTCAAATGGATGATATGATTAACGAAATGCTTGCACTTAAGCAACAAATTGACTCACTTGAACAAAATCTTTCTAATCAAATCAAAGAAAAGGAATCTTTATTGCAAACATTTACTATTTTTAAAAATGAATCCAAAGAAAAAGAAAGTAAATATATGAATAAAGAAATTTATTTAGAAAAGAAGATAAAGGAACTAGATAATATTGTTTACAAAGTGGGTCAATATGCTCAAACAGTGCACATGTTAACAAAACCACAAGTTTTTTATGATGACACTCACAAACAAGCTCTTGGTTATCAAAATCTATTTTATCTTAAGAAAGCTTAGCGGATTAAGCCAACCTTGTATGATGGTAGTGTAATATCTAGTCAACATGTTGTTATTCCTGTGATTAATGATGATGAGACATTGATTTTAGAAGAAGTTAGTCGATCTAAAATGCTTGCAAAACAAAATGATCCAATGTCAAAAGAAAAGAGAGTTAATACTACTCCAATTAATTATGTTGAGTTAAATCGATTGTCTGAAGATTTTGGTAAATGTTTTGTTCCACAACAAGAATTTTCTATTGAACAAGCTTTCTGGTTACAAACTTCACACCCTAATACTGACCAATCTGCTTCGTCACCTGTTAAAACTGAGGCTCCTAAGGAACTTTCTAAGGTAAGCATGGTTAATACCAATCTTAAAAAGCTTAAATACCATCTTGGCCAATTTGACACCGTGGTGAAAAAGCGGATTACACCTAATGCTATTATTGAGGGTTCATGGGGGTTTGAACACACCAAAGTTGTTTTTCTAAATGAAGTAATTTCATTTTTAAAGACTTTAAAAGACATATTTGATGTTTTTTTTATTTAAAGATTTCTTAATAGGATAACAGAAGTCAATAAATTTTTAAACAGATGGAAACTGCTGTTCAAAAGTGTTCCATAGACAAACAATGCTTTGAAATTCATAAGAAATATTTTTTTCTTGATAATGATCGACTCTTACACCAAATCATATCTCAGGATGTTCTGCTTATTGTTATGCATTCTTCTACTGCTATTTTTGGTGATTCTATGAATTTGGAAATGAAGAAAAGTGAATCTTGTAACAAGTGTTTAGATCTTGAAGCTGAGCTTGTCAAAAAGAAAAATATGGTTGAACGAGATGTATACACTGAACTTTCAAACAGATTTGCGAGACTTGAAAAACATTGTATTTCTTTAGAACTTGACATACAACTTAATCAACAAAATTTTCAAAATGACAAATCATGTGAGAATCAAAATGCTCAATAATTTTTAGAATTTTTTGAAAACAGTGATTTGAAAACATAGCTACAAGAAAAGGACACCACAATCAACAAGTTGAGGAACCACATTAAATCTTTGAGAGAATCTGATAAGAAGGACAGAGTGAAACAAAATATGAATGAGATTGAAACCATAAACATTGAGTTGGAGCATAAGGTGGCAAAATTACTCTCTGAAAATGAGCTTTTGCATAAAGAAATTGAGCATTTAAAAAAGATTTACATAGATCACTTTGATTCAATTAAAAAGACACGTGCTCTTTCTAAAGAACAATGTGACTCTTTGATTGCTTAATTAAATTCTAATTCTATGGAAAATGCGGATTTAAAAGGTCAAATTCAAGAAAATGTTTTTGTGACAACAACATTACAAAATGAATTAAGGAGATTAAAAGGTAAAAATGTACTTGATAATGCCACCACATTAACTAATTCCACCACTATTGCTCCAGGGATGTTCAAACTTGATTTAGATCCTTTAGCTCCTAGGTTTTTAAAAAATAAGGACGCTTACATAGATTATTTTAAGAACACTCAGGAACAAGCAGATATTCTTCAGGGAATAGTCAAACAAGCTAAAGCAAAACAACCTTTAGATAATGCGTTAGACATTGCCTGTAAGCATGCCAAACGAATTCAGGAGTTACTTGTTTATGTTCGAGACACGTGCCCTAATATGAATAAACCTAATGAGAAATTGGTTGTTGTCACACCAATGAACAAAGTCAAGAAAGTTAGGTTTTCTGAACCTCTCACATCCTCAAGCAACATTCATAAATAGGTAGAGTCATCCAAAACACTAGATTCTAACACACCTATGTTGCCTTCTACAGGATTGAAGAGTTCTACTAGTGCTAGCAGATCACAGCCTCCAGGCAATAAAAAGAATGATAGGATCTCGCAAACACTAAGTAGCAACATGAAGAATAAAGTAGAAGTCCAATTTAGGAAAGCTAATTTAAGTTCTAATAAAAAGAATCATGTTAAAGACCATATTTGTGATGCAAATGTTAAGCATACTATGTTAAATGCGAATTCTGAGTTAATTTGTGTTAAATTTAAATAATGTATGTTTGATGTAAATCATGATGTGTGTTTCCTTGATTTTGTGAATAATGTGAATGTGCACTCTAAATCTAAGTCTGCTAAGAATAACAACAAGCAAAATACTTGGAAACCTACTGGTAAAGTGTTTACTGAGATAGGCTATTGGTGGAAACCCACAGGAAGAACTTTCACTTTAGTTGGTAATTCATGCCCTTTAACTAGGCTCACTTCTACTAAAGTAGTGCCCCTTAAGGAAACCACTTCTCACTCAGTTGAAACACACAAACTAGATATGAAAGTCTATAGTAGGAGACCCAAACAAGTCAAATCTGTAGGTTCAAGTAAAAAGCTAAGATTGTAGAATCTAAGGTTGCTAACAACTCAGAACCCAATCATTCTTGGGGATCTAATGCTACAGATGTTCCATCTTCTTCATCTCTTGTCAATGACAGGTTGTCCAGATTGTTCTCTGGTATCTGGACTCCGGATGCTCAAAACATATGACAGGAAACCGCTTTAAGCTCATGAACTTCGTCAATAAATTTATGGGAACTGTTAGATTCAGAAACGACCAGATTGCAAAGATTATGGATTATGGTGATTATCAGCTGGGGAATGTAACTATCTCAAGGGTATATTATGTAGAGGGCCTCAGACATAACTTGTTTTCAGTTGGACAGTTTTGTGACTCGGATCTTGAAGTTGCTTTTCGGAAAAACACTTGCTTTATTCGGAATTTAAACAGTGTTAATCTACTTTCAGGATCCAAAGACACAAACTTGTACACAATTTCTCTTGATGACATGCTAAAGACTTCTTCGATCTGTTTACTATCAAAAGCTTCAAAGACTAAGAGTTGGTTATGGCACTGTCGGTTATCTCCTCTCAACTTCGGTACTCTAAATCAGCTAGCCAAAGATGGTCTTGCACGAGGCATTCCAAAGCTTAAATTTATGAAAGATCATCTGTGTTCAGCATGTGCATTAGGCAAAAGCAAGAAAGCCTCTCATCAACCCAAGGCTAAGGACACTAATCAACAGAAACTCTATCTTCTGTATATGGATCTTTGTGGCCCGATGCATGTGGAGAGCATTAATGGGAAAAAGTATATCTTGGTGATTGTTGACAAATACTCATGATTTAATTGGGTCAAATTTCTGAGATCAAAGGATGAAGCTCCTGACGCTATCATCAAATGCATCAAAAATATTCAATTTTGTTTGAATGCCACAGTCCGTAATGTTAGAACATATAATGGAACTGAATTTGTCAATCAGGCACTTTGAGAATTTTATGAAAATG
This sequence comes from Tanacetum coccineum, assembly GCA_026074375.1. Classification (NCBI taxonomy): domain Eukaryota; kingdom Viridiplantae; phylum Streptophyta; class Magnoliopsida; order Asterales; family Asteraceae; genus Tanacetum; species Tanacetum coccineum. The sequence goes on along the minus strand of BQNB010051537.1, from coordinate 4,089 downwards.
TCAGCATCTCACAACAAACATCTGTTGCTCGCACTCCTCAATAAAATGGCGTTGTTGAAAGACGAAACCGGACTCTAGTGGAAGTTGCTCGTACAATGTTGATATTTTCAAAAGCTCCATTATTTCTGTGGGCCGAAGCAATCAATACAACTTGTTATATCCAAAACCGTTCCCTGGTCCGTCTTCGATACAACAAAACTCTATATGAGCTGATGCACCATCATCAAGTATCCCAACAACATAAGAACAACAACAATCTCCAATTATCTCTCAAGGTGTTGAAGAATCCCCAAAATACCACACTTTAATGATGATCCACTTCATGAAACTCTTCATGAAGGCTTAACTTCTCAAGGATCATCATTTAATGTGGGCCATCCCACACTCTATTTGAACTTCTTGGTAAATGGACTAAGAATCATCCAATAGCAAATGTGATCGGAGATCCTTCTCGCTCAGTCTCCACCAGAAAGCAACTTCAAACTGACGCTATGTGGTGTTATTTTGATGCCTTTCTCATTTTAGTTAAACCGAAGACTTATAAAGAAGCAATGCTCAAACCACCCTGGATTGATGCAATACCAGAAGAAATACATGAATTCGAGAGGCTGCAAGTATGGGAATTAGTAACGTGTCTATATCTCGTAATGTGGATCAAATTGAAGTGGATCTTCAAAGTCAAGAAAGACGAGTGTGGCGTTATACTAATAAATAATTCTTGATTGGTTGCTAAAGGATACCAACAAGAGGAGGGAATAGACTTAGCGGAATCATTTGCACCTTTTTCCAGAATAGAAGCCATTCACATCTTCATTGCTAATGCTGCCACCAAGAACATGACAATCTATCAGATGGATGTCAAAACGGCTTTCTTGAATGGTGAGCTACGCGAAGTGGTTTATGTTTCTCAACCGGAAGGATTCGTAGATCCAGACAAGCCAAATCACGTGTACAGGCTCAAAAAGACACTCTATGGTCTTAAACAAGCTCCATGCGCATGGTATGATATGTTGTCTAGTTTTCTACTATCACAAGAATTCTCCAAGGGTGCAGTCGATCTAACACTATTCATACGCGACATCTTATTGGTATAAATTTATGTCGACGATATAATTTTTGCCTCTACTAATCTTGCTATGTGTGATGAATTTGCTAAAATAACGACTTCTAAATTTAAGATGTCGATGATGGGACAAATGACTTTTTTTCTAGGACTTCAGATTTCTCAACGTCCCAAAGGCATCTTTATTAACCAGTCCAATTACGCTCTTGAAATAATAAAGAAATATGGTATGCTATCGAGTGATCCCGTTGACACCCCTATGGTGGACAAAAGTAAACTCGGTAAATATCTACAGGGGAAGCCAGTCGATCCTACACATTACCGTGGGATGATTGGTTCCTTAATGTATCTCACATCCAGCAAACCACACCTTGCATTTGTATTGTGCATGTGTGCCCGGTATCAGGCAAAGCCTACTAAAAAGCACTTACATGCAGTTAAGCGGATCTTTCAATACCTGAAAGGAACCATTGGTTTGGGTATTTGGTATTTAAAAGATTCTTGCATTACAATAACAACATATGCAGATGCAAACCACGCCAGGTGTCAAGATACTAGACAAAGCACATCTGGAAGTGCATAATTCTTTTGAGATAAACTTGTTAGCTGGTCATCCAAAAAGCAAAAGAGCACTGCTATCTTTAGTACAAAGGCGGAATATATTGCTTTATCTAGGTGTTGTGCTCAAATATTGTAGATAAGATCACAACTAATAGACTATGGGCTTAAATTCAACAAGATTCCTCTAGACTGTGATAACAAGAGTGCATTCGCTTTATGCTGCAACAATGTTCAACACTCGCGATCCAAGCATATGGATGTGAGATACCACTTTATTATGGAGCAAGTGGAGAATTGACTAGTGGAACTCTACTTTGTCAGAACCGAATATCAACTTGCAAACATCTTCACAAAAGCTTTGCCATGAGAAAGATTCAACTTCTTGGTCGAAAAGCTGGGTATGAAAAGCATGTCTCCTGACACATGCTAAAGAGTCTGGCAGAGGAAGAGGATGAGTAATGGTGGTAACTTGTGTTATATCCTATGTATTATATGTATATAAGAAAATATAAAAACACAAAAAGATTTTTCATTTTATATAAAACCAGAAAAGAAAATAGAAAATTAAAAAAATCAAAAAATATAAAAAATAGATTTTCCATGACATGTCTTCTGAAAATTGATAACATTTACGGCCTTAGACATGTCATTAAATAATGATATGAGGCTGTATATGAAGTTCGAGTAGAAGTTCAAAATGTTTTAAAACATGTCACACGGCTTGCTATTATTTCAGATAGCAACCTGGTTTTCAATTTAAAGGCAAGTATTTCATCAAAAAGAAAACTTGACCTCACAACAGGAAATTAATTTTTCTCGGGTATGAATTACTTTATATTCATACAAAGGCTTGTGTTTACTTTGCGACACAACCCGTACCTTCTATATACAATAAATGTACGTGTCAGTGCATTTATTTGTTTAAAATAAGAGAAATCTTATTTAAGGTGTTGATTTTCTAAAATGACTTTAATCATCTCAAAGTTTCATCAGAAAATGATTTTTAAAGGCATTTGACCACTCAAACAATGTCTACAGCTCTTTAAATAAAAAACGGACCTTATTTGAGGGGGAGAAAATGCCAAATTATCTTATCAAAAATCATCATGTGATAAAAGGAAAAAATATTTTAAACAATAATGGATTAATATTTAAAGGGGAGTTAATTAAAGTTAACTCATTTGAGCTTTATATGTTATGAGTTTATGCCTTTATGGACTAAATAGCAAAAAGGAAGGCTTAGTCTAGGTTAATAAATCTTTAGGGACTAATTGTACCAAAAGTGGATCTAAATTTTGCCTTAGGAAAGTTGTTATAAGAAATTAGAAAGGTTATGAAACATGAGGGGGTGAATGTATCAAAATCTTAAATATTTCAAACAAATACCCCCACCCTCGCTCGTCTCTTTCTTACATAACCCAAACACATCCAATCTTTTTTCCCCTTCTTTAAAATTGAACCAACCAAGAACACTTTAATCTGTGCTTTTTTAATCCATAATGTAAACTAGACATATGTTTCTTATACCTTAACCATATCATAATCAAAAGGAATTGACATAATTCATTGTTTTTGCTAAAAAAACCCTAGAAATTGGTCTAGGGTTCTTTGAAAATTAAAGTGAATTTTTTATTAAATTGATTTGGAGGTTTTGATCAATAAGAGGTATAGAACATGCGTGTGAAACAATTTTACATAAGGTTAACATATGAATGTGTTTTGAGTGATTTGTTGGGTCAAAATTTAGGTATAAGTGGTAAGAACTTGAAAAAGTTCATGGGTTTGTGTCTATATGTGTTTCAACAATCCTTTGTGAGTTATAGAGTGTGCTAAAACAAGGTTTAGCACCAAAACTTGATTATCTTAGGTATTTAGTATTCGTTTGGGTCAAAAGTTAGAAATGGTTAAGATTTCTTGAGATAAATTCGTTTCTATAATGTTCATGTGTTGCTTGTAAATGCTAAGGACCTTGTTTGGTTGTGTAAGATGCTCAAAATGTGAAAGTGGCTTTTCAAAATTTGCTTGGACGAATTATGCACTTGAAATAAACTATTAAACTAGGTGAAGTATACACTTATGGTACTAGGCGCAGTATTCCAAGAAGCCTAGACAAACTATACATTGTTATACTAGGCAAAGTATACCAAGAAGCCTAGGCAAACTATACACGTGTAAAACTAGGCGAAATATACCAAGTATACTAGGCGAACTATACACGTAGTATACCCAGTGCACTAGGCGAATAATACATCTTGTGTACTAGGCAAAGTATACAAAAATTAACAATAGGCAAATTATACACAAAAATTAAACACTACAATAGGGCGAAATATACATATCCTATAGGCAAATTATACTCTAAGCCTTAATAACTAGGCGAATTATACTGAAAATTTAATCTAAGTGACTTATTCCTTTAAATTTTTACCAAGTGTGCTATTTAGGGTAATTTTTCCTTAAAAATC
>BQNB010051536.1:0-40934 GCA_026074375.1 Tanacetum coccineum | reverse complement strand
GAGCGTAAACAGAATTACTGTAGTTGTACCAGTGGAGTCTATTAGAGCTGTATGTGAAAGGTTTGCGAATACTGCTTATGGTTTATTTTTGGGAAAGCGGGTGGCTTATCTCGTTGTTGCTAACTATGTTAGGAACACTTAGGGTAAATATGGCCTGGTTAAATCAATGTTTACCTCATCTACTGGGTTATTATCTTTCCAATTTAGCTCTATGGATGGTTTGAACGCAATGCTTAAAAATGGTCCATGGTTTATTCGCAATCATACGCTTATCCTTAAAAAGTGAAACCCGAATGTGAATTTGTTAAAAGAAGATGTTGGGACTGTTTTAGTTTGGGTTAAACTCCATGGTGTCCCCGTTACGACGTTTAGTGAGGATGGTTTGAGTGCCATTGCTACGAAACTTGGTACTCCTTTAATGCTTGACTCTTATACTTCTCTTATACTTCTAATATGTGCTTGCAATCTTAGGCGAGGTCAAGCTATACTAGAGCAATGATTGAGCTTCAGGCTCATGTGGAGTTAAAAGATACCATTTTGGTGGCTATGCCTAAACTCTCTAGGTAGGGGTTTTATAGGTGTAATGTTCGTGTTGAATATGAGTGGAAACCCCCTAGATGTGCGTGTTGTAAGGTCTTTGGTCATATTCAGGAGGAGTGTCCCAAGAATCCAGGTTTAGGGGTGGTGAAGAACTTGAAAAAGCCTAGCCATGCTTCTAGAGGTGTTCCGGTTAGTCTAAAAGTGAGTTTTAAACCAACAAAAGAGTATAGACCTATTCTAAAAAAGCCTACTGCCAACACTAGCGGAAATAAAAAGAAAAGGGTGGAGCCTACTAAAGAGGGTAGTAATTCAAACCCATTTGATGGGCTTGATTTGGTTGATAATGATGAGGAGTTGGGTACCAATGAGGGGACTTTAAATTTGGCTAGTAACGGGGACAATTCTAGTGGCTCCTCATTCTGGAATGTTGAAACTAGTAGTACTAGAACTACTCCTATTGTTGATAGATTTGGGAAGATTGAAAAGCTAATTATGGATGGGAAACTTACTCTTGTGGATAATGATGGTAAACCTCTGAAAAATGTTGATTATCCGGGTGATCATGATAGTGAGGATGAGGTTGAATCAGCTGATAATGATATGGCTCATTCTATGGCTTTCGAAAGGGTTGGATTTGGCACTAAATGGAGGGATTGTTATGAAATTGATGACTATGATGAAGACCCATACGATGATGATATGAATGAAGGTCAGAATCTTCCTGACAAGATTCAGGATATATGCGATAATTTGGATATCTAAGTTCGAGGTCATAGGAAAAAATAGTTTCTTGTTTTCTTTTGTAGTCATCTTGTGTACCTTCCTATAAGGAAGTAGTCTTGCCTATGTAACGGACGGAGATGTGGTAATCACCCTCGTCCTTTGTACTTAAATGTTTTTGGAGTACTAAAATTTACCGGGGAAACCCTTTACTCAAAAAAAAGATAAAAAGATAAAATAAAAAAGATAGCATCTTGGTAGATACTTGAATTATTAGTATACTATTTTATTTTTCTGCAAGACCAAATATTATCATTGTGAATTACCCCATGTATACCTAAATAAATAGCTTATAACTATCCACAGTTACATTGGTATGAACGCCATGTTCTGTAAACATATAGATGACTAATCGTTTATTGTATATTGCTTATGATGTCAATAAAGATCTCTTCCTTACATGGGATTGTAAGATGTCCCATATGATGAACATATCCAAACTCCTCTTCAGCCAACATATACTGAAAAATGGCATTTCGGTACATCTATGACAGTTGAAGATGATTGGTATCGTGTACGGAGCTTATTATACATAATTTTAGGAAATTTGTGTATGCCCACGATCAGAGTAAAATAAAGCACAAAATTGACACTGTTGTGACAAGATTTTTTTTGGGAGAGAAGCTCAGGTAATTAAAAATTGATTGAATATGAAATACTGCTATAAATAGTTATTTAATTTTCTAAACGATTCCGGTTGATGAAAATCTCAAGGGATTTTTAGTACATATGTGAAATCTATAGATTTGTCCTTCACTGTATCGTAAAAGAATATGTGACGCCATATGATCCAAGTTTTTAAAATTCTTATGCTTGTGATCTTTCCAAAGACAAATTTCTCAGGTTTTTCAGTTGCGTTTTAAAAAAATACAATTGCTATGAATATTTATGAATTCCTATATATATGTTTCCTATGGATATTCTCTAGGTGGATTGTCTTTTTCGAAAGGCATGGCTGAATTAGGGCGGTTTAAGTATTGGCCAATTACAAGGAGACCATATGAGAATAAATGTTTATTTCGCTTTCAGGTCATATTATATATTATGAGTGTATAAAAAAAGTACATTTTACCATGATCCACCAATCTTCAAAGTACAGACGATGGAATTACTAATTCATAGGATCTTCATTGTTTCCTCAGACGTTGCGTTAGTTAAGACATGTTTGTAAGCAAAATATAAAATTCTAGATCTCTTGGATGAGCACACTCCAACATGTTTGTATCTGATCCGTAAAAATAATGGTAACAAAGATAGCATTAAAGAGAAAAATGTTGAGAAAGAAATTAATGTGTGCATGAAACTCGGTTAAGGCGGTTGCTAATCCAATATTCACAATGGTAAAATAGGTAGAGTACTCCTAAATCCATAGAGGAATTCATGCATGAGAAACCAACATCCCATGATTCCATGATCCACGTATGACGTATCCATCATGGAGAGAATTCCATGTTTCTTTTAATTTTACTATTGTAAATAGCACGAGAGCATAAGGGTTATGTAGCCTCAAAGAAATCCAAAACACCATCCTAAAGCTACTAGAAAGGCAGTGAGTGAATTTGGCGTTGAGAGAGTATTTCAATATAGACCACTACTAGTTACTACTAATCTCTTTCACTCAGTGACAACCATGCTTTGACACTAACTAATCTCAAATTAGTGATCACCATTTTTATGTAACTAGTATACGTGTGTGTTATTAGTGACAGAAAGCATCACCGTTTTATGTAACTAGCTCATGTAGACTAAATACGAAAGACACACAAATTGAACCTGTAGATTCACACGAATACCAGGAACAATTCTTCCAAATATCGTTGACTTCATGAATATTGTTAATCAATATACTTTCCAAAATTGGACTTTTCATATATTTCAAGACTAGTTTTTCTTGCACCACAATACCATTATTAAATAGGTCAAGAAACTCGAAACAGGCGTAAAAGACAAACGATCCGGACACTGGCCCAAAATAATGTCCATTAAAAATGGAAAAAATATAAAAAGGTAAATAACTCGTAAACAAAGTCCAAGTTATGCTAATTTTAGTGAACCCCCTTTCTTTCACATGGCCTTAGGCCTTTAGAAACAATATAACATGTGCCTCAATGCTCGGGCCTGGATCACTAGCATACCTTCGTGTCACTAGCTAGATCAAAATCAGCATACCTTATATTTGTAATGAGAAGTACTAGCTAGTGACCATGTTGCCATTCAAGAAAAAGAACTAATGGCCCATTTAATAATCAAATCGTATTTTTCAGTTGTATACCTGACCAAATTGTGATGAAACATTTTTTAGATCGCCGGTGTTGTCACTAATAAGAGTATTTCTTGTGCAAAGAATGAACAAAAGGACATATATGGGATATATGTCTAATAAGCAAAAGGTTCAATGAGGATACAAAACATTAATTCATTGATCATACTTAGTACTTACTAACCCTAAAAGACAATGATTCTAGTTGTGACACCAAAAATGCTAAGAATTCTCATACGGTGACAATGTTAAATGTATATCTTGCATGACTTCAGTGAAGATCTCTTCTTTGCAAGGGAACGTTAGACCACCCATAGGATGAGCATAGCCAAACTCCTCTTCTGAAAGGCTCAACAAAGTCTGAAATGAAGGATGTTTTAGATACGACAATGGAACTATATATCGCTTTCTATTACTTTCACCCACATATACTGAGAAACAGCCTTTTGGTACAACAATGACTGCCGAGGATGAAAGATATGCCAGACTCCCTTTCTTAGCATGGATTTTTGAAAATCTATGGGTTCCCATGATCACGGTTTAAGTTAACCTCGAAAATTAGCACTACTACAAAAAAGGACATAGAGCCCGGTTGAAAAGAGGCATAAATCCCGGTTTTGGTGAGGGACTCAAAGGGGAGGGGACTCTATTCGAAAAGCAAATAGAGCCCGGTTTAAAAAACGGGCTCTATTACCTGTTATAAAGCCTGGTTTTCTACCAAAGAACATGGCTCTATGTGAACAAAAACAATTAAAAAAAAATCCTCCCAGACATGAAACCAACTTCCTTTAAGCAAAATGAACATTGCATAGGTTCAGAATTTCAAATACAGATACAGGAGATTGACTGATATACAACTTACTTTTTATTGATACATTGAGTTTAATCTTGCGACTACTCTTGGAAACACATTTGAAAAAGCTACAAGCTAACATAATCGACAACTTGAACGAAAATGAAAGTGAAAAATAAACCAGTAACGCACTGTGATGTCTTGTTATTATGCATTGCCTTTGAGTAACCTGACCAAAAGATATGGGGTTTGATGAAGTTGATGATGCCTAAAATCTGTATTTATATTTGAGAAGCACGCCAGATGATGAATACTTAATAAGTCTTGACTTTGCCCATCCTTGTACACACTCTAAACTACAAAAGTAACGGGCAAAACACCACATCAACCACGTGCAAAAACTAAATGAAACTTTATTTACCTTCTGCTCTTTGAAGTCACCAGAAAAACAGCTACTCCAATCAATCCAGCCATAAGCTTAAGCTATAAGTCTCGTTTGTCACGCGGGCTTATGAAAGGGCTTTTAAAATGAAACTTAATTTACCTTCTTCTTTTTGTTGCTGATAACTTAGCCCATGACCACAGACCAAGCACAAGCAATCGGTGCAGTTTTTTTTTTACTTTCGGATTAACGTAGATGCAATGCAAGAACATATTTTTGATCTAAATAAATATAGATTGGTCTTTTTACCTATATAGGCTGTGGCTTTCCCTCTTGTACAATCTAACTTCTCGCTAGTATATTTGTTCTCTGATTTGTAACTACATATCTTCATCCAAAAAAACATAGATGAAGCAAATTAATTAAAGATTGGCTCTATGGGAAAGTCTGTTTATGGCGACTACGATAAAAAGATAAAATATGGATTTGAAATCTCCCGACCCATCTCCTCTGGCGAATGTGGCGACCAAAAAACTTTCTAAACCCTAACTCTAACCTGATCGTTTTTGCTTAAATCTTACTTTGATCCTGCTTTTGTATATAATTAAATACTTGTGTTTATCATATAACACTACCTGATCGAGTGTTTTTAAGTCTAATTCATTATGTTTTTTTAGGGTTCTTCTTTTCAATTCGTCTATGGTACTTGGGGTTACTCTCGATCTTTTTCCGATTAGTTTTTCATTAATAAACTCTCGTTTACTGTGGGTTCACTGATTTCATTAGTTTACAAGGTTTTTGGACGACGGCTGCTAGGGTTAGGGTTTATATCCTAACTTCTTGTTTTGTCTCCTTTTACTCTTGTTGGCTGTGTTTTCTTTGAGATCATTGGTTGATTAGGGCTTGTTTGATTGTCGGCTATTAGGTGTTCGGTGGGCATTAAATTCTAACCTTAACCTCTGTTAGGGTTTTCGGTGTTGAAGATTGCCGTTGTCTTCTTGTTCTTGTGTTGTGGTATTCGACTAAGGTTTAAGTGTAGATTGCTTATTGGAGTGTGTGCTGCTCAATAGAGCTCGGTTTCTTGAGTCATAAAAAGGAGTGGGGGTGGGAGAGGGGTAAAGGAAGAGGATTAGTTGGGTGATGCTAAGGATGTTATATCACCGGTTGTGACTGACGATCCAATAGTGAAGGAGAAGCAAAGTACATCGGTTGATACAAGTATTCCTATTCTTGAGAATACATGTTTGAGATCGTGTCCACCCTTACCTATGCAGGGATCTACTCCGGCTGGTAATACCTCTGGTATGTCTTCGTATGCTAATGTTACTTATGAACCGAGTAGGAAGACTCTGAATTTTTATACTTTATTTACTTTGAGGGTAAACAGAATTACTGTAGTTGTATTCTATTAGAGCTGTAAGTGAAAGTTTTGCAAATACTGCTTATGGTTTTTTTTGGGAAAGCGGGTGGTTTATCTCGTTGTTGCTAACTATGTTAGGAACATTTAGGGTAAATATGACCTGGTTAAATCAATGTTTACATCATCTACCGGGTTATTCTCTTTCCAATTTAGCTCTATGGATGGTTTGAATGCAATGCTTGAAAATGGTCCATGGTTTATTCGTAATCATACGCTTATCCTTAAAATGTAAAACCCGAATGTGAATTTGTTAAAAGAAGATGTTGGGACTGTTCTAGTTTGGGTTAAACTTCATGGTGTCCCCATTACGACGTTTAGCGATGATGGTTTGAGTGTCATTGCTACGAAACTTGGTAATCCTTTAATGCTTGACTCTTATACTTCTGATATGTGCTTGCAATCTTGGGGGAGGTCAAGCTATACTAGAGAATTGATTGAGCTTTAGGCTGATGTGGAGTTAAAAGATACCATTGTGGTGGCTATGCCTAAACTCTCTGGGCAGGGGTTTTATAGGTGTAATGTATGTGTTGAATATGAGTGGAAACACCTTAGATGTGCGTGTTGTAAGTTCTTTGGTCATATTGGGGAGGAGTGTCCTAAGAATCCAGGTTTGGCCGTGGCTTTCCCTCTTGTACTATCTAACTTCTCGCTAGTATATTTGTTCTCTAATTTGTAACTACATCTCTTCATCCAAAAAAACATAGATGAAGCAAATTAATTAATGATTGGCTATATGGGAAAGTCTGTTTATGGCGACTTCGATAAAAAGATAAAATATGGATTTGAAATCTCCCGATCCATCTCCTCTGGCGAATGTGGCGACCAAAAAACTTTCTAAACCCTAACTCTAACCTGATCGTTTTTGCTTAAATCTTACTTTGATCCTGCTTTTGTATATAATTAAACACTTGTGTTTATCATATAACACTACCTGATCGAGTGTTTTTAAGTCTAATTCATTAGGTTTTTTAGGGTTCTTCTTTTCAATTCGTCTATGGTACTTGGTGTTACTCTCGATCTTTTTCCTATTAGTTTTTCATTAATAAACTCTTGTTTACTGTGGGTTCACTGATTTCATTAGTTTACAAGGTTTTTGGACGACGGCTGCTAGGGTTAGGGTTTATATCCTAACTTTTTGTTTTGTCTCCCTTTACTCTTGTTGGCTGTGTTTTCTTTGAGATCATTGGTTGATTAAGGCTTGTTTGATTGTCGGCTATTCGGTGTTCGGTGGGCATTAAATTCTAACCTTAACCTTTGTTAGGGTTTTTGGTGTTGAAGATTGCCATTGTCTTCTTGTTCTTGTGTTGTGGTGTTTGACTAAGGTTTAAGTGTGTATTGCTGATTGGAGTGCGTGCTGCTCAATGGAGCGTAGTTTCTTGAGTCATAAAAGGGAGTAGGGGTAGGAGAGGGGTAAAGGAGAAAGATAAGGTGGGTGATGCTAAGGATGTTGTATCAACAGCTGTGACTCACGAGCCAGTGGTGAAGGAGAAGTAAAGTACATCGGTGGAAACAAGTATTCCTATTGTTGAGAACACAGGTTTGAGATCGTATCCACCCTTACCTACGCAGGGATCTACTCCTGCTAATACCCCTGGTATGTCTTCGTATGCTAATGTTACTTTTGAACCGAGTAGGAAGGCTTTGAATTTTCATACTTTATTTACTCCGAGGGGAAACGAAATTGATGTAGTTGTGTCGGTGGAGTCTATTAGAGCTATAAGTGAAAGGTTTGCGAATAAAGCTTATGGTTTCTTTTTGGGAAAGCGGGTGGCTTACCCCGTTGTTGTTAACTATGTTAGGAACACTTGGGGTAAATATGGCTGGTTAAATCAATGAATAGCTCATCTACCGGGTTATTCTCTTTCCAATTTAGCTATATGGATGGACATGGTTTGAACGCAATGCTTGAAAATGGTCTATGGTTTATTCGCAATTATCCGCTTATCCTTAAAAAGTGGAACCCGAAAGTGAATTTGTTAAAAGAAAATGTTGGGACTGTTTCGGTTTGGGTTAAACTTCATGGTGTCCTCGTTATGGCGTTTAGCGGGGATGGTTTGAGCGCCATTTCTATGAAACTTTGTACTCCTCTAATGCTGACTCTTATACTTCTGATATGTGCTTGCAATCCTGGGGGAAGGTCAAGCTATACTAAAGTAATGATTGAGCTTCAGGCTGATTTGGAGTTGAAAGATACCATTATGGTGGCTATGCCTAAACTCTCTGGGGAGGGGTTTTATACGTGTAATTTTCGTATTGAATATAAGTAGAAACCCTTAGATGTGCGTGTTGTAAGGTCTTTGGTCATATTTAGGAGGAGTGTCCCAAGAATCTATGTTTTAGGGTGGTGAAGAACTTGAAGAAACCTAGCCACGCTTCTAGAGGTGTTTCGGTTAGTCCGAAAGTGAGTTTCAAACCAGCAAAAGAGTATAGACTTGTTCTAAAAAAGCCTGCTGCCAACACTAGCATAATAAAAAGAAAGGGGTGGAGCCTACTAAAGAGGATAGTAATTCAAACCTATTTGTTGTGCTTAATTTGGTTGATAATGATGGGGAGTTAGGTAACAATGGGGAGACTTCAAATTTGGCTAGTAACAGGGCCAATTCTAGTGGCTCCTCGTTCTGGAATGTTGAAACTAGTAGTACTAGCACTACTCTATTGTTAATAAAATTAGAAAGATTGAAAAACTAATTATGGATGGGAAACTTACTCTTGTGGATAATAATGATAAACTTTTGAAAAAGATTGATTATCCAGTGATTATGATAGTGAGGATGAGGTTAAATTAGTTGATAATGATATGGCTCATTCTATGACTTTCGAAAGGGTTGGCTTTGGCACTTAAAGTTTGCTGGAACAATGGAGAGATTCTTATGAAAACGATGACTATGATGAAGACCCATACGATGATGATATGTATGAAGGTCAGGATCTTCCTGACAAGATTCAGGATATATGCGATAATTTGAATATTAGAGTTCGAGGTCGTAAGAAGAAATAGTTTCTTGTTTTCTTTTGTAGTCATCGTGTGTACCTTCCTATAAGGAATTAGTCTTGCCTATGTAACGGGCGGAGATGTGGGACTCACCCTCATCCTTTATACTTAAATGTTTTTTGGAGTAATAAAAATTACCGAAAAAACCCTTTACCCAAAAAAAGATAAAAAGATAAAATAAAAAAGATAGCATCTTGGTAGATACTTGAATGATTAGTATACTATTTTATATTTCTGCAAGACCAATTATCATTGCCAATTACCCCATGTACACCTAAATAAATAGCTTATCACTTTCCATAGTTACATTGGTAAGAACGTCAGGTTCAATGGCTGTAAACGAACTGGACGAACACGGATGAAGCCTTGTTCATGTTCGTTCATTTAATTTTAGTCGGACAAATAAACGAACGCGATCGCTTAAACGAACAAATTTTCTTGTTCATATTCGTTTATTAAGAAATAAGGTTGTTCATGTTCGTTTATGTTCGTTCATTTAGACACTAAACGAACATAACCGAAGGAACATAAACGATCGGACGTAAATAAACATAAAATTCACAATAATATACACCATATTGTGTTTTATAAGTATTGTTTTGTTTAAGTAAAACAATTTTAAAACTAAAAAATAAAAAAGATACGATAGATGATAATAAACATATATACAATCATAAACGAATGAATAATCGAACGTTCACGAACATAAATGAACGAACAAGACTTTTGTTCATGTTCGTTCATTTAACTAAACGAACATAAAATGTTGTTCATGTTCGTTCATTTAATAAATAAATAAACATAAACTAACTTTTTACCAAATGGTTCATGAAATGTTCACTGAACGTTCAGTTCGTTTACAGCCCTACCAGGAGGTTCTGTAAACATATAGATGATTAATCACGTTTATTGTATATTGCTTATGAGGTCAATAAAGATCTCTTCCTTACATGGGACCGTAAAATGTCCCATATGATGAACATATCCAAACTCTTCTTCCGCCAAAATATACAAAAAAATGGCCTTTTGGTACATCTGTGACAGTTGAAGATGACTCGTATCATATACAAAGCTTATTATACATAATTTTAGGAAATTTGTGTATTCCCATGATCAGAGTAAAATAAAGCACTAAATTGACACTGATGTGACAAGATTTTTTTTGGAGAGAAGCTCAGGTAATTAAAAATTGATTGATTATGAAATACTGCTATAAATAGTTATTTAATTTTCTAAACGACTCCTGTTGGTGAAAATCACAAAGGATTTTTAGTACATATGTGAAATCTATAGATTTGTCCTTCACCGTATCGTAAACGAAATCTGTGACGCCATATGATCCAAGTGTTTAAGATTCTTATGCTTGTGATCCTGCCAAATATAAATTTCCCATGTTTTTCAGTTGCGTTTAAACACAAAACACAATTGCTATGAATATTTGTGAATTCATATATATATGTTACCTATGGATATTCTCCAGGTGGATTGTCTTTTTCGAAAGGCATGGCTGAATTAGGCCGGTTTAAGTATCGGCCAATTACAAGGGGAGCATATGAGAATAAATGTTTATTTCGCTTTCAGGTCATATTATGAGTGTATAAAAAACGTACATTCTACCATGATCCACCAATCTTCAAAGTACAAATTATCCTGACGATGGAATTACTAATTAATAAGATCTTCATTGTTTTCTCAGAGGTTGCATTAGTTAAGACATGTTTGTAAGCAAAATATAAGATTCTAGATCTCTTGGATGAGCACACCCAAACATGTTTGTATCTGATCCGTAAAATAACGGTAACAAAGATGGCATTAATGAGAAAAATGTTGAGAAGGAAATTAAAGAAAATGTGTGCATGAAACTTGGTTAAGGCAGTTGCTAGTCCAATATTCACGATGGTAGAATAGGTTGAGTACTCCAAAATCCATACAGGAATTCATGCATGAGAAACCAACATCCCATGATGCCTGATCCACGTATGATGTATCCATCATGGAGAGAATTCCATGTTGTTTCTTTTAGTTTTACTATTATAAATAGCATGAGAGCAGAAGGCAGTGAGTGAATTTGGCGTTAAGAGAGTCTTTCAATCACTCAGTGACAACCATGCTTTAACACTAACTAATATCATATTAGTGATCACCATTTTTATGTAACTAGTATACGTGTGTGTTACTAGTGACAGAAAGAATCACAGTTTTATGTAACTAGCTCATGTAGACTAAATACGAAAGACACACAAATTGAACCCGTAGATTCACACGAATACCAGAACAATACTTCTAACTATCGTTGACTTCATGAATACTATTAATCAGGATACTTTCCAAAATTGGACTGAATATGAAATACTTCTATAAATAGTTATTAAATTTTCTAAACGATTCTGGTTGGTGAAAATCTCAAGGGATTTTTAGTACATATGTGAAATCTATAGATTTGTCCTTCACTGTATCGTAAAAGAATATGTGACGACATATGATCCAAGTATTTAAGATTCTTATGCTTGTGATCTTTCCAAAGACAAATTTCTCATATTTTTAGTTGCGTTTAAACACAAAATACAATTGCTATGAATATTTGTGAATTCCTATACATATGTTACCTATGGATATTCTCTAGGTGGATTGTCTTTTCCGAAAGGCATGGCTGAATTAGGCCGGTTTAAGTATCGGCCAATTACAAGGAGACCATATGAGAATAAATGTTTATTTCGCTTTCAGGTCATATTATATATTATGAGTGTATAAAAAACGTACATTCTACCATGATCCACCAATCTTCAAAGTACAGATTATCCTGACGTTGGAATTACTAATTAATAGGACCTTCATTGTTTCCTCAGACGTTGCGTTAGTTAAGACATGTTTGTAAGCAAAATATAAGATTCTAGATCTCTTGGATGAGCACACCCCAACATGTTTGTATTTGATCCGTACAAATAACGGTAACAAAGATAGCATTAAAGAGAAAAATGTTGAGAAAGAAATTAAAGAAAATGTGTGCATGAAACTCGGTTAAGGCAGTTGCTAATCCAATATTCATGATGGTAAAATAGGTTGAGTACTCCTAAATCCATACAGGAATTCATGCATAAGAAACCAACATCCCATGATGCCATGATCCACGTATGACGTATCCATCATGGAGAGAATTCCATGTTGTTTCTTTTAGTTTTAGTATTATAAATAGCATGAGAGCAGAAGGGTTATGTAGCCTCAAAGAAATCCAAAACACCATTTTAAAACTACTAGAAAGGCAGTGAGTGAATTTGGCGTTGAGTGAGTATTTCAATAACCACTACTAGTTACTGTTAATCTCTTTCAATCAGTGACAGCCATGCTTTGACACTAACTAATCTTAAATTAGTGACCACCATTTTTATGTAACTAGTATACGTGTGTGTTATTAGGGACAGAAAGCATCCCAGTTTTATGTAACTAGCTCACGTAAACTAAATACGAAAGACACACTAATTGAACCTGTATATTCACACGAATACCAGGAATAATTCTTACAACTATCGTTGACTTCACGAATACTGTTAATTAGGATACTTTCCAAAATTGGACTTTTCATATATTTCAAGACTGGTTTTTCTAGCACCACAATACCACTATTAAATATGTCAAGAAACTCGAAACAGGCGTAAAAGACAAACGAGCCGGACACTGGCACAAAAATAATGTCTGTAGGAATTGATAGCCTACAACCCTGGTTCCTAGATGCGGAATCAAACGATCGAGAAGAAGAACACACGCACCATCAGACAGAGAAGTAGAAGAAGAACGAGGCACAAGGTAAAACCCTTAACCGAACGATTGATTAAGTAAAGAAAGAATGTGTACAACAGCCCTCCCCCCTCTCCTCCTTTTATAGAGATGAGGGGGAGGGTAAAACCGACTCCAAAAGAGTCTAAGTCGGCTGTAGAATGGGCTGGGTTTGGACAAAGTGAATCCACGACCCTTTACTTGACTAATAAGAAAGAAAAACTTAACACTCTAATCCCTGGTCTTCATTACAAGCTAATATAGAGACTAATATTGCAACAATTTCTACCTTAGGCTTTATATTAGCCTATACCAACATTTAGCGATTCCAAGCAATGTTGTAACTTGAATCCAGGTACCACCTTTGTCAAGACATCCGCAGCATTGTGTTCAGTACCCACCTTCAGAACTTTAACCGTCTTTGCTTTCAAGACCTCTCTGATAAAGTGATAACGCACATTGATGTGCTTAGTCCTTTCAGGAAAAACATGATTCCGCGATAAGTAAATCGAGCCCTCATTATCACAATTAACTGCCACAGTGTTAAGCTCTATGCCCAACTCTTCCAAGAGTCCCCTTAGCCAAATAGCTTCCTTCACGGCCTCCGTAAGAGCCATATAGTCCGCCTTTGTAGTTGAAAGAGCCACCACGTGTTGTAGCGTTTCCTTCCAGCTTACAACACATCCCTGTACTAAAAATGCGTAACCAGTCATAGACCTACATTTATTTGGATCCTTAGCGTAGTCTGAATCAACAAAACCTGTTACGTCCACATGGTTGCCATGATTTGTCACATACACCAAACCCACGTTTACAATATCCCGCAAATATTTCAAAATCTACTTCACTGCTTCCCAATTATTTTTACCTGGATTCGCCAAATATCTGCTAACTACACTTACCACATATGCTATGTCTGGTCTCGTGCACACCATCAAGTACATTAAGCTCCCAATCGCATTTGCATACGGTACCTTACTTATTCTTTCAACATCACAATCCCTAACCGAACAAATCCTTCAACGACAGCTTGAAGTGTCCACGCAATGACATCTTAACCGATTTCCCAATGTCTATTCTAAAATTATTCAAAATCTTCGAAACGTACCAGGATTGTGACACCCTCAGAATCTTGCGACTTCGATCCCTGACGATCTCCATACCAAGAATCTTTTTTGCTTCCCCGAGCTCCTTCATGTCGAACTCTTTTTTAAGCAAAGACTTGGTAGACCCAATCTCAGCCTTGCTCATATAAGCAATCAGCATATCATCTACATATAACAATAGATAGATATACTCACCTGGTGCATAACTACTGTAATATACGCAGCTGTCGTAACTGCTACGCTTGAACCCGTTGCTCAGCATATACTCATCAAACCTCCTATACCATTGCCTAGGTGACTGTTTTAAACCATAAAGGGATTTCTTTAACAAACATACCTTGTTACCTTGTTCATATCCCGGTGGATGCTTCATGTAGATCATTTCTTCAATATTTCCTTGTAAAAATGCCGTCTTTACATCAAGCTGCTCCAGCTCATAATCTTTACATGCAGTCAATGCAAGTATAACCCGAATAGATGTGTGTTGAACTACCGGAGAAAATACTTCATTGTAATCAATACCTGCCCTCTGTATGAATCCACGAGCCACTAACCTTGCCTTATACCTAGGCTTTTGAACACCTTCAATCCCTTCCTTTATCTTGAACAGCCATTTGCAGCTCACCAAATTTTGCCTAGCTGGATGATCTACTAATTCCCAGGTCTTATTCTTCCTAAGAGAATCCATCTCTTCTTTCATAGCAGTTTTTCACTTAGAACTGTCTTCACAAGCAACTGCCTCTTGGTATGTCAATGGTTCATGAGTATCTTCTTCCTCTGCTGCAACAAACGCGTAAGCAGCCATATTACTTTCATCTCGAAACCTTAAAGGTTTCGTTTTTGTCCTTCGCTCTCTATCTCGAACCAACTGATAATCTATGAGATCCGGTGGTTGATCGGTTTCTTGATCCCCTGCGTCTTTATCATCGCCATCTTCCTGATCTATCTGATCTTCCTCAGGCATATGATTATTTAACCTCTACAGTTCTACCTTAACATGTAATTCCTCAACAGACATATCACCTGCACCAGAATCCTTCAATGTGTCTTTGTACATGACACTTTCATTGAAGACCACGTTCCTGCTAGTGACTATTTTAGGTGATTCACCATCAAGCCTATATAGTTTGTACCCCTTCACACCATCGGGATAACCCAAAAGAACGCATTTTATCGCTCTCGTCTTGAGCTTACCTTGTTTATCGTGTGGATATGCGACATAGCCGAAAATCCTCAACATCCCATAATCACGTAGATGTCCCGACCACATCTCCATAGGTATCTTTTTCTCAATCGTTGTCGATGGTGACCTATTTATAAGATATGCGGCCGTACATGTCGCTTTCCCCCAGAAGGTCTTGGGCAATCCAGACTCAATTAATAAACAGCGTACCTTATACATGAGAGTTCTGTTCATATGTTCTGCTACCCCATTCTGTTGCGTCGTCCCGGTAACTATCAAATGTCTAGCAATCCCACTCTCAATGCATAGCTGCTCAAACTCCCGGTTACAGAACTCAAGACCATTATCCATTCTCAACTTCTTAACCGTCCTCCCAGTCTAATTCTCTACTAACTGCTTCTACTCTTTGAACTTTCCAAATGCTTCATGTTTGAACCTGAGGATATTAACCTATACCCTCCTGGAATAATCATCAATAATAGATAAGAAATACCTCTTACTTCCCAATGATTCCACTTGAGACGAACCCCATAAGTCTAAATGAACATAGTCTATAACCCCCTGAGTAGTATGCCTTCCTACACCGAAACTGACTCAATGTGACTTCCCCAAAACATAATTCTCACAAAAATCGAGCTTACCTAGACTTTTCTTGCCAAACAGTTTCTTCTTTTCCAGCACCTGTAGTCCCGCCTCGCTGATATGTCCTAATCTTTTATGCTAAACCTGTGCAAGACTGTCTTTTTATTCAACACTAGCATTAAGTTCACTTGCCATTGCATGGCCATCCAAAGAGTATACGCAATTATCCCTTTGTATTCCAGATAAAATAACCCTGGAACCATTAATCACTTTTACTTTGCCCGACTGCATTTTTACGGTAAATCCCTCTTTTTCAAGAGTTCCCAGCGATATCAAGTTTCTTTTCAATTCAGGAATATACCTGACATTGTGTAACACAAATCTTGACCCATCTTTTAGTTGTATCCTCACCTTGCCAATACCTCTGATCTTACACTCCCTGTTGTCACCCAACTATACACTGCCCCCGTCGCATTTCAGAAAATCAAAAAGTATATCTAACCTGGGTGTCATGTGGTATGAACATCCTGAATCCATGATCCAATCTAGCTGTTGGGAATTATGCATTCATGACATAGTACCGCTAGTTATATTACTTAGTACCTCTAGTTGTAATTAGTACTGACAGTACAAAATGTTAAGTACTGATTAGATAGTTAGTACCGTTAGTATAAAATAGTTAGTACCATTTATAAGATATGCATGAGATATCTTAGGAAAGGATATGCATGATCTTTGTACGTATTTTGTAAAGCTCATTAGGGTTTCCTTAGTCAATAAAAGGAACCCTAGGCATAGTTAGTAGATATAGTTCTACACAGATCATAGAGATTGAATAGTAATCATAGTTTGTAATCCGTAACCTAGGCAGATTCAAGAATTATCTAAAAGAGCAAACTCTTTGCAAGCTGAAAGTTAAGATCTATTCAGTAAAACGATCCAGTAAGTAGTATTAGAGCTTGTGTGGAAACTCTAAATAAGAAGAACTCCATTGTTTGAAGCAGATCTACAATCAAAACTGTAAGATGGCCATCTCATCTTCAAGCTCATCAAGTTCTTCTGACAATAAGGTACAAAACTGTTCTAAACAATGTCTTGAATCTTTTAAAACTGTTCAAAAGAACTTTGATAGTGAAAGAGAAAAACATAATAGAGCCAAACTAGAAATTCAGGGTTATGAGTTAGCCTTAGAGTCTCTAGAATCTAGGATACTTGGACATGAAAAGAATGAAATGGCTTGGGGTGAAAAATATGAGTTTCAAAACTATGATCTTAAGTGTAGAGAAATAAAAATTAACAACCTTAAAACAGAATTAGAAAAAGTTGTTAAGGAAAGAGATGAGTTGAAAGTTAAGATAGAAAAATGGGAAGAATCATCCAAGAGTCTTAATAAATTACTCAACAGTCAAATGAATGCTAATGATAAAAATGGTTTAGGATATGGCACACAAATGGATGAAATGAGTAACAAGTTTGAAACTGATAGTGAGATTAGTATGAGTATTTTTGAGGTCAGATCAAGTGATGAAGAGATCACATCAGCAAATGATAGGTTCTCTAAAGCAGATGGGTATCATGTTGTTCCCCCTCCTATAACAGGGAACTTCTTAACCCCAAGAGCTGACATATCATTTGCAGGTTTAGATGAATTTGCCATTAGGAAGAAAATCATTGAGTCAAAAACAACTGAGCTTAAAACTGACACTAGTAAATCTAAAACTAGTGAGACTGTAGGTAATACAAATGAAGTAAATATTGAAAAACCTAAGTCAGTCTATGAATCAGTTGTGTCTACACCAAACATTAATAGAGAAAAAGTCATCATTGAGGATTGGAACTCAGATGATGAGGATGATGTGTCTGAAGTTATTCCTGAAACTCAAACAGTTAAAACTCAAGTTGATAAAATTGGTCAAATTTCTAAGAAAGAAGGAATTGGATTTAAGAAAATAAAAGCTTGCTTTGTCTGTAAGAGCACTGACCATTTAATCAGAGATTGTGATTTCCATGAGAAAAGAATGGCTAAACAAGTTGAATTAAAAATGTGGTTAATACTGGTCAAAGGGAGGGCAAACTAGAATGGGATAATACTAGAAGAGTTAATCATCAAAAAATTTCAAAATACCCACATTTAAGTAAGACTTTTGTCCCATCAAAAGTACTAACAAGAACAGGTTTGCATAGGTCAAGTGTTAGTACTGCTAGGCTTGTTTGCACTGCTAGGCCAAGTGTTAGTACTGCTAAGCCTGTTTGTACTGGTAAGCCTATTTGTATTGCTAAGCCAAGTGTTAGTACTACTAGGCCTGTTTATGCTACCAGACCTATTTACCCAAGAATGGACAATGTAAGACCAAGACGCTCATGTTCACCTATCAAGAGGTCTTACTACACAAAACTAGCTTTTAAACCCAAATACTTAAAACAAGATGTTAAAACTTTTGGGGTTCAAAATATGACTACTGCTGGGACAAGAAGCAGAGTTAATTCTTGGTAAGGGTAAGCTGCGAACTTACCTTAAAAAGTCAAGATGGAGTCTTGGAGGCCAAAGGGAATACTTGGATCTTGTGTCAAAGACAATGGGATCAATTCATGTCAAAAACAGGTTTGGTATGTTGAACCAAAAGGGATTTCCATGTCTGTAATGACTTGGATCCCTAAGAGATACTAATTCTCTTACCTTTTTGAGCAGTGGTCAATCCAGAGATCTTGTTTAACAGGATCATGCAGAATGGTGGATAGTGGTTGCTCTGCATTTTTGATGGGCAACAAAAGGCTTGTCTTTCAGACTATGAAGATTTCAATAGAGGCTTTGTAGCTTTTGGAAGTGATCCCGCACAAAGGAGGTAATATAACGGGTAAAGGTTATAAATCAAAAATTGCCTAAGTTAATCTTTGATGATGTTTATTTTGTAGATGAACTTAAAGTTTAACCTTTTCTCTATTCACAAATGTGTGACAAGGAAAAATAGTTCCTTATTTACTGACTTCTGATGACCTTATCTTGTCTCCTAGCTTTAAGCTTTTGATGAAAAAAAAGTAAAGTTTGTACTTAGAGCTTCCTAGAAGGAATGATGTGTATATGCTTGGATTTAAAGAACATTGTTCCTTCTAGAGGTAGAACTTGTTTATATCGCAAAGCAACAGCAGATGAGTCTAAACATTATGGCACAGAGATTAGGTCTTGTGAATTTCTAAAAATATAATTAACTTGTTAAAGGATCACCTAGTTAGACACTGGTTTACCTTCAAAGTTTTTGTGTTGACTAAACTTGTGTTGCTGCAAGAAGGGGTAAGCTAAACACAAGAGGCCTCTTATAAGGCAAGTTAAAAAGAATCATCAGAAAGCCCCTAGAATTACTTCATATGAACTTATTTGGACCTGTCTCTGTAGAAAGTATTAACAAGAAAAGGTACTGCTTGGTTCTGACTGATGATTTTAGTAGATTTAGTTGGGTATTTTTCTTAGCTGCCAAGGATGAAACATCTGAAATTCTTTGTAATTTTATCATGGGCTTAGAAAAGCCATGTGAGTCATATGTTAAAATCATGAGATGTTGATAATGGGACAGAGTTAAGAACCAGGCAATGAAATGAATTATGTTGCTAGAAAGGAATTTAAAGGGAGTTTAGGTTGTTAGCTAGAACTTCCATAGCAAATATGGTGTTGTTGAAAGGATAAAAAAGACCTTTATTGATGGCTCTAAAACTATGTTATGCAGACTCATTTTTGACCATATCCATTTTGGGCAGAGGCAGTCTAATATGCTGCTATGTAAATGAATAGGGTATTAGGTGACCAAACCTCAAAATAAGACACCAGAGTTTGAAACTATTATAGGTAAATCACCTAGTATTAGTTTTATGAGACCTTTTGGGTGCCCCTTGACTATTTTGAACACCTTAGATTCCTTGGGCAAATTTGATGGGAAATCTGATGAAGGTTATTTGCTTGGATACTCTACTTCTAGTAAAGCCTTTAGAGTATACAACAAAAGGACAAAAAGGGTAGAAGAAAATATGCACATCAATTTTCTTGAAGATCAACCAAATGTGACAGGAACTGGTCCTAATTATATGTTTGATCTTGATTTTCTCACCAATTCAATGAATTATATTCTTGTAGAAAATCAAGTTAATGTGGATGCAGGTACACAAGATTCTTATGTTGCAGGTTCATCAGGAAAATGATAAAGGATCTAATACTCAGGAAATACATGACTCTTCCACTACAAACTCATAGGACAAGGATTCCAATAGAAGATGTGGCTCCAGCTGCACATGAAAAAACTTCTGAAAGTTCTCTTAAAGACAATGATATACAAGATTTAGAAGATGTTATTGATAAGGAAGGACAACATCAGATGCCAGAAGATGAACAAGTCTTGCATGATGAAGTTGAGAAGATGGTTACTCAGGGAATTTACTATCTAAAGCTATAGATGGTGTTTCAAAGACAAGCCTTTGAAGATAGATAAAAGAGAGAGGATTGCATCTCAAGAAGGAGCTTCAGGTAGATGCAAGTCACTAACAAACTTGTAGTCTCGCGAAATAGGGCGGATCGCCTGTTGAATGTCTACCTGATGAGGGATAATATCTGTTGTGACAGCGATAAGGGCGACGCTGTATCGTCTGTAGTGTGGATTGACGCGCATTCTGAGAAAGTGATTGATTTAGTCATTGTTATTGCTGCTTAACATACCATTAGTTAGTGTGACTAGAACTTCCACAAGTTGCCAATGCTGGTGATGTCAGTCATTAGGTTTATCTAGTGGGAGGAAGTGAAGAGACCTATCTGATGCATCGCACTCTCGCTAAAGTAGATTGCTGATTTAGTCTTTGATCTAAATATGCGCTGACTTGGAGATGCTTCTGAGAGTTACAGTTTTCGCGCAAATGTTTGTCTATATTTAATGGAGCTTATAGATGATGATGTTGAAGATGTGGGTTGCTGAATGGCTGATTTATCAAGTAGAATGGAGTATACTACCATTGTGTTCAGGTCTAGTATCTCCGCCACACTCAGAATTCATAAGGATCATCCAAAAGGACAAATTCTAGGAGATCCTACATCAGCAGTTCAAACAAGAGGGAAGATTCAAAAGGTAAGCCTTGGTCAGTTACATTCACAAACAGAACATAACAAATCATAAGGATCATCAGAACTGTTTGTTTGTAAGTTTTCTCTCTCAAGAAGAACCCAAGACTATATCATAAGCCTTACAAGATGAAAGCTGGGTTGAAGCAATGCAAGAGGAATTTCTTCAGTTCAAACTACAGAAGGTTTGGGTACTTGTTGATTTGCCATCTGGGAAAAAGGTAATTGGCATAAAGTGGGTCTTTAGGAATAAGAGGGATGAGAGAAGTATTGTTGTGAAAAACAAAGCATGGCTTGTAGCACAAGGGTTTAGACGAGTGAGGGAAGAGTATGATTATGATGAGGTTTCTGCACATGTTGCCAGATTGAGGCAATTAGGTTTATTTTTATCCTTTGCATGCATACACTGGGATTTAATGTGTCTACCAAATGGATGTTAAAGTGCTTTCTCTATGGCATTATTGTAAGGAGGAGGTGTATGTCCATAAAACGCCTTAGGCTTTGTTGATCCTGACTCATTCCGCAAACAAAGTCTATAAAAATGATCAAATCTCTTTGATGGTCTACTCATTAAAGCTCTAGACTTGGTAAGAGACACTTTCTTCTTTTTGATGGAAAGTTGGTTTCAGTGAAGACAGGTACCATAGACAAAATATTATTTATCAAGAAGATAAAGAGTGACATTATGTTAGTCCAAGTGTATGTGGATGGCATTATTTTTGGTTCTATAAAGAAGTCTATGTGTACAGAGTTTGAAGAATGTATACACAAAAGATTTCAGATGAGTTCCATGGGTGAACTCACATTCTTTTTGGGGACTTTAAGTTGAGAGAACAAACCAGATGGAATCTTTATTAGTCAATGGATAAGTATGTAGCTGGACATTTTAAAGAGGTTTGATTTTTTTGTCCATCAGAGACAGCTACTACTCTAATTGAGTTAATTAAACATGGGCAAAAGGATAAAGATGTTTGTAGATGTAGATATTACATGTACTTAAGGTCTATGGATTGGCTCTTTATGTATTTGAGACCTGCATCAAGGCCTACGACATAATGTTTGCTGTTTGTGCATGCCAGATTTCAAGTCACTTCCAAAGCCTCTCACACTTAATTGCAGTAATAAGGATGATATTTTAGGTTACCTCAACCATCAACCCAAATTGAGGTTTATAGAGTATCCTAGAGAGAGAAATATTTCAATCTATCTGACAACTTGAAGCTTGAAGCTATCTAACTCGCTCGCAGAGAATAGAATGGCATGAGCATACAGCCAGTGGACAGGGAAAATTCAAAACTATGGATGTCAATTTCTTGGTAGAAGATTTATATCTTGGCAATGCAAGAAGCAGACTATTGTGGCAAATTCTACTACTGAGGAAGAATATGTTGCAGCTGCTAACTGTTGTGGGCAAGTATTATAGATACAGAATCAGATAATGGATTATGGTTTCAATTTCATGAACACCAAAATCCATATTGATAAAGAGAGCACTATAAGTGTTATCAAGAATCCTGTTGCTCATTCAAGGACCAAGCATATTGAGATTCGTTTCCATTTTATAAGAGATTGTTATGAGAGGAGACTGATAGAAGTTATCAAGATTCACACAGATTCTAATGTTGCAGACCTTCTCACCAAAGGATTTGATGTCACAAGATTTAACTTTTTAGTAGTTAGCATTAGATTATTGAATCTGTAGCTACAATTGAGGGGAGGCAAGATGATTTGGTATACAATTTGTATAGAATGTTATGTGAGCGGACAGATTTTGCCAATAGTGATGTTTTTCATTCAGTTTGTTGGGTTCTAGAGAGTCATTAGAGAGAGATATGGATGGTACTGAAGAGTTTTTGTTGTCCAACTTGTTTCGATTCTTGGTTAACAAAAGTTAGTACCGACAGGCTTAAAGTTAGTACCGACAGGCAAAGTTTGTACCGCTATAAAGCCGTTAGAGACAATACCGGTAGGGGTCTAAAGTGTAATTTTTGGCGGTTTCTTCGCCATTGGGGATGCTACTACTATAAATACCTATCTCAATTACACGCTTGATCCTTCTTCGCTCTCTTAATCGCTTTCAATTGACAAACCCTAATCATTCATCATCGACGATTACCAAAATCAAATACACGATGGCTGGTTTGGAATTCTGTTCTAAGCATAATATGGTGGCCTATTTGGAAAAGACGGATGGGAATACAGAGTTTCATCAGATTATGGACTTTCTCATACGCAGTTCAATTTATTATGCACTCACTGTAAGTCCCATAGTCTCAACTTTGTTTGTTGAACAGTTTTGGACGACTGCTAAGTCTAGAACAGTCAACAACACTAGTTATATAGATGCCACAGTTGCTGGCAAGCCTGTGACTATCTCAGAAGCATCAATAAGAAGTGATCTTCTTTTTGATGATGCTGATGGGATAGATTCTTTGAATAATCAGGCTATATTTGATAATATTCAGCTAATGGGGTATGAGAAAGACCTGAATACTTTAACTTTTAACAAAGCCCTCTTTTCACCCCAATGGAAATTTCTTTTTCATACCATGAATCACTGCATTAGTTCTAAAAGCACCTCTTGGGATCAAATTCCCACTAATATTGCCACAGCAGTAATTTGTTTAGCCACTAATCAGAAATACAATTTTTCAAAATTAGTTTTTGGTGGCATGATACGACACTTGGATGCAACTAAGAAGTTTGTAATGTATCCAAGATTTTTACAAATCTTTTTGAGCAATCAGTTAAAAGATGTACCTGTCCCCTTGGACCACTTTCCAGTCCCAACCCTAACTAAAAAGGTCTTGACATATATGGTTAAAAAGGGTAAGAATTTTTCAGGGAAGGTTATACCTTTATTTGATTTAATGTTGGTTCAACAAATAGAGGGTGAGGCTTTAGAAAGACCATCTGACTCCCAACCCATACCCTCTCCTCCTCACCCAAATGAAGACCAACCTCAGACACAGACTGCCCCTTTTCCTAGACCTTCTCCTTCTATATATGTTCCTGATCCAGAGGGTTCTGGTGGGAATCATGGAGGTCAGTCATCCAATGATGAATCCCTATCAGGGAATGAGGATGGTCTGACACTCCAAAGTGTATATGACCTTTGTGTGTCTTTATGTAAACAGGTAACAGCTTAGGCTAAAGAAATTCAAGCTTTGAAGGCTCAGGTTAAGAAGCTAAAGAAAGGAGTCAAACCACTTATCACACATCACAAAGCTTGGATGAAGACAAGATTGGCAAGGAAGACTTCTCTGAAGAAAAATGGGGTACACAAGGAGTATGTACCTAAACAGGGGAGGAAATCTATCAAATCTTTTAAGGGTGAACCATCTATGCATAAAGATCTAGCTTTTGATGATCTTGATGATATTGTAGATGATACTTTGGACTATATGGAGACTGTGGATGCTCAAGATGAGAGGAGGATAAGCTCTGTGGTGTTAGAAGATAAGGAAAATGCAGATAAAGAAGTAAGTACTGAAGCTCCTGTTAGTACTGTCAAGCCAAATGAAGGTACTAACAAGAAAAATGTTAGTACTGTCAAGCCAAATGAAGGTGCTGACAAGAAAAATAAAGGTACTGACAAGCAAGATGGAGGTACCGACAGTACAAAAGTTAGTACCGATAGACAAGGTGAAGGTACTATTGATCAAAATGAAGGAAAAAGTGCTACTCAAACAGCTCCTACAACAACTTCAACACCTACTCTAACAATATTTGGTGATGATGAGACCATTGCACAAGTTCTTATCACAATGAGTCAGAATAAACAAAAGGAAAAGGAAAAAAGGAGTAGAGATTAGGAATGTTGAAGATACTGAGAGACCAAAGCCTACTTCAACCAGATCAATATTGACTTTGAGACCTCTTCCCAAGATTGATCCAAAAGGTAAAGGCAAAAAGAGGATTAAAGAGTAGGATGAATCTGATACTGAATCAGAAGGTATTACTGAAGCTGAAAAGAAATTTAAACAGCTTGCTAATGATGAAGAGGTGGCCAGAAAGGTTCAAGAAGAATGGGAAGCTGAAGAGGAAAAGAAAAGGTTAGCTGAAGAAGAAGCTACTAAGGCTGCTCCCACTAATGAGTATGATTTCATACAGGCAAGAATAAATGCAGACAAGATTCTTGCTAAGGAGCTTCAAAAGGAAGAAAGAGAGAAGTTTACCATTAAACAAAGAGCAAAATTTCTTCATGACACCATTGTTGCACAAAGGAAATTTCTTGCTCAACAAAGGTCTGAAGCTATCAGAAATAAACCACCTACAAGAAATCAGCTGAGAAATCAAATGACGACCTAATTGAAGCATGTTGGTGGAAAGAAACATTCTGAGTTGAAGACCAAAACCTTTGAAGAAATACAGGTTTTATATGAAAGATTAAAGAGACAAGATCAGAACATTGTTGCTATTAGATCTGCTGAGGATGAGAGACAAATTAAGGAGTTGAATAAAGACCCTGAAAAGAAGAGATTAAAGAAGAGGGTTGTCAATGAAACTCCAAGGGAAGAAGACACAACAAGGGTACATGTTAAACAAGAAGTGACAGAGCAAGGTATAAAGAAAAGAAAGAGTGGTCATGTGAAGATGATTGCTAGGAAAAGGCCAAGACCACAACCAGATGATGATAGTGATGATGAACACAAAAAATGTCTAAGGATTGTTACATTTAAGGGTACCATAGATAGTGAAATTATGGAGACAAAATCTTTTATTTCTAGGTTGCACAAGGTTTCATCACCAGATAGGAATTACCTTGTTGTTTACAGAGTTAATGGGCATTTCAGGGCATTTAACTATCTAATGGAGGTACTACACATTTTTTATAGACAGGATTTGTTTCATTTATATGACTTGGTGATGAAGCAGTACTCAGAAATCACACCAGAAGATATTGAGTTGATTCTTTGGGGAGACTTGAAGATTATGATTGAATCCCCAACAGAAGAAAATAAACAAGGTGATTTCTGGAACAATCAACAAGAATGGGAGATTGTCAGATGGAGACTGTATGAAGCTTGTGGAGTTTGCATACTAGAACTTAAGGATGGGATAGTCATCTACATGCTAATTGAAAGAAGGTATCCTCTCTCCAAGGAATTGTTGCAACAAATGATTGATTTAGGATTGGAGGTTGAAGAGGAAAGTACTGCAGCGCTACAATTGGTAAGATTCATTAAGCAACAGCTTAATAAGGAGTAATGTTGAGAATGGAAATGAGAAGGACTTGGGTGTTGGCGAACCACCACACAACAAATGGTCATCAGTTCACCATGCTTAACAGACATAAGAACTGGCTAGTCCATAAGCGAACGGCTTGTGGTAAAGACTTCTCAAATCCGTTTATGGTTGACAATTTACCAAAAATTGTAGGGTTCTCAACTTACCTTGCTGCATAGTAAAGAGTTGGCTAGTCCAAGATCAAACAGTTCCTGGTAAAGACATCTCAAATCTGTTGATAGTGATAGTTTGCTAAAAACTATATGGTTATCAATGCACCGTGTTATGGCAATGAAGCATTGGCTAGTCCAAAAGCAAACAGCTTTTGGTAAACACAAATTAAATCCGTTGATAGTTGATAGTTTACTCAAAACTATAAGGTTATCAATTCACCTTGTTGTTTACAATGAAGAATTGGCTATCCCAGAGCAAACGGCTACTGGTAAAGGGATATCAAATCCGTTAATGGCTAGTAGTTTGCCAAAAACTATAAAGCCAACTTAGTTGGATGATTTGCTGAAAAGATATGTTGCTGATAAAGATGGATAGCTGAAGATGTTAAAATTATCAAAGATCATGATCAAGATTTGATAGAGTGTTTGGATACATCCTCCAAGAGTTCAAGATGTTTAAACTGAAGAAACATGAAGTTAAACATGTTCAATAATCATGTTTAGGGGAGGATTGTTAGGAATTATGCATTCCTGACTTAGTACCGCTAGTTATATTACTGAGTATCGCTAGTTGTAATTAGTACTGACAGTACAAAATGTTAAGTACTGATTGTAACACCCCCAAATTCTAGTATGCGGCGGAATGGTAACAATGGGTGCTACGTCAAAGTACAACAATCAAGATATAGGAAACGACCTCAAAGAGACGTTTTAAATAAGTACATTCGATGCATTATAAAATATCAGAGTTTTCAGTTATGGTCCCAAAATATTAAAAGAGTCATAAACATACTACATACGTTCTTTTGAACAAAAGCTTCATAATCCCAAAAGATGACATAAGTTTTTAAAGACAAAAGTTGCATCGAATTTAAATAAACACAGAATCCATCTTCCTTGATATCCGTCACGGCTCCCATCCAAGCTTATACCTTAGGACCTGAAATTAAACATGCTAAAAGTCAACACAATGGTTAAGTGAATTCATAGGTTTATCAAATAAAGAGAGGACCACAAGATTCGGGTAACGATAGACTATGAAACAAATTCAGTAGTCCAAACAGGTATTATTGCACTAAGCTCATGACACCGAAACCTTAATTGTCAGTGCCCCAAAATAATGTAGGGTGTCTGCCAAACAGCCTACTAATTCCTCTAAATGTTAAATGCACCATGATCAACTTGTGACCAAAAATTCCAGTTGGGGATTGTTAGTCCCGATAGATCTATCCACAACACTAGCGCTCACTATAATAGCAATTGACGGTTCATGATTTGGTAAGGACTTAGATGGCAATGTGGTAACTTAGGCAATAATATTCAGGCAATAATCTGGATAGCATACAATTTAAAACACTTGTGTCCATAGTAAAACAAGCATGTAATTTCACCCCGTAGAGTTTGTAAAACAAGTAGATAGAAAAAGGGGCTATGAACTCACCTCAAGTGAATGAATGGATAATGAATATCAAATGAGTAAACACATCATGTAAACCGAATGCAACCTAATTAAATATAGGTCGAATGAGTCTAATGTAGTTAATGTAAATACCACATCACAAGTTATAATGTT
Source organism: Tanacetum coccineum (assembly GCA_026074375.1). Taxonomy (NCBI): domain Eukaryota; kingdom Viridiplantae; phylum Streptophyta; class Magnoliopsida; order Asterales; family Asteraceae; genus Tanacetum; species Tanacetum coccineum. The sequence goes on along the minus strand of BQNB010051536.1, from coordinate 13,055 downwards.
ACACCACCAACTTAATACTTTTTGTTTAATTTAAAAGTAAAACAATATTTAAATCGCATTTGCTAAATAATATCCATGTATTTGTACTCATAAATAAAAATAGTATACTTGTCCAATAATTTATATATTTGTATATAAAAAAAACACTTGATTTAACGTTTCTATTATTCGTATAATTTTATCGCATAAGTAGTTTAATCGTCTTGTAAAATAATATTTATAAAGTTAAAACTCGTATAAATATTATATAAATGTTTCGCAAATTTTTTATTAAAAACGAACTAACACTATTCATGTCAGGAAAAGTGTCTAGTTTACAAACTATACATCCGAAAATTATGAAAATCGGCATGTTATGTAAAATGTCGTTACGAGCAACTTTGTAGCTTTATATTTTGGCCGAATCGGGCTCGAAATCCCTCAAAATCACGTTTTAAAATCTGACCTGCTCGTGTTTAATTACCAAAAGCTGTCAAAGTTTTAATAGTAACCGGTTTCCTAATAAATTCATATCTCCTTCGTTTTTCATCCGTTTTTCGAGTTCTTCATATGTACGGAGTCGTATTAAGACGTATTATCATATTTTCAATGTTCGATAATGTATCGAAGTCCATGTCAAAACATAAACATACGGCTGTCCCAAAAAGTTGATTATTACTTTCGTAAAAATAATATATTGATTGCATGACGTAAACTTTAATTTGTTTGGTGCCTGTTTACGTTGATTGATGATTTTTTTTAGTTACGCGATTTAACTTAACGATTAAAATTAAAAGCAAACGCGTACGAGAATAGAAATAAATAGTGAAATATATGACGTCGTAAATGACCTAAAAACACGGAGTGTTATACTGATCAGATAGTTAGTACCGTTAGTATAAAATAGTTAGTACCGTTTATAAGATATGCATGAGATATCTTAAGAAAGGATATGCATGATCTTTGTACGCGTTTTGTAAAGCCCATTAGGGTTTCCTTAGTCTATAAAAGGAACCCTATGCATAGTTAGTAGATATAGTTCTACACAGATCATAGAGATCAAATAGTAATCATAGTTTGTAATTTGTAACCTAGGCAGATTCAAGAATTATCTAAACGAGCAAACTCTTTGCAAGCTGAAAGCTAAGATCTATTGAGTAAAACGATCCAACACTAGCAAAGCCTGAGCCTGTGCGCTCATCACCATCATCACCTCGGAATCGTCATAAGTCGAACGACTAGAGCTTGGTTGCTCATCTTTCTTGGCGTAACCTGTTGACTTCTTGCGATTATTGTTCGGACAGTTTCTCTTCAAGTGATCCTCTGATTGGCAAATATAGCACTTGAGTCTTCCACCTCGAGACTTCGATCTTGACTTTCCCCTTGACTGACATGAATCCCTACGATCAGTTCTCTCCCTCACATATAACCTTTCACCATCATCCCCCTTCGCCTTAGACCTTTCTTTGATTTCCTTTGAATTTAGTGTGGCCATCACGTCCTCTAAAGTCAAAGCTTCCCGTCCATAGAGCAAGGTATCCACAAAGTGTTCGTATGATGCTGGTAAAGAAGTGAGTAATAATAAAGCAAGATCTTCTTTCTTGAATTTTACCTTAATATTTACTAAATCAAGAACGATTTTGTTGAACTCATCTATATGCTCGGAAATCTTTCGTCCAGCCGGCATACAAAATGTATACAACTTCTTCTTCAGGTACAACTTGTTGGCCAATGACTTTGTCATATACAAAGTCTCGAGCTTTGACCAAACCCCCGCTGCAGTCGTCTCCCCGGTAACCTCTCTCAGAACTTTGTTACCTAAACACAAAATCACGGCACTATAAGCTTTCTTGTTTAGCTCAGCTTTCGCTTTAGCTTCCATATCCTCGGGTAAAACTTCCAGAGCTCTTCACATCCATGTTGGATTAATAAAGCACTCATCTTGATCCTCCATAACCCGAAATCACCAGTTTCATCGAATTTTTTGATGTTAAACTTGGATCCCGTCATTCTTTATCCCTTTATTAATTTGCTACACCTTGTGAAACACCTCACAATCACAAAACTAATAAAGTCCCTTGCAAAAACTACAAAGTAATATTTTTTTTTTAAACACAAAAAATAATAATAATAAGATTTTTGGCCCAATATATTCTTCAAATCCAAAGCTTATTAAAAGCCTTGGCCCAATATGCTTCGCAAGTAAATTAGATCTGAATAAAACCCTTTGTAGCATATAACTATGTCGTTGACTAAAAATTAACAGCCAACACCACTATATCTTCTTCTTTTTCCCAGCGATGCAAATAAAACCAGACGATCCTTGTCGATCTTCAATTGAAAATCAACAAACCCTTCAAATCGAACTTGCTGCTTCTTTATGTTCAAGTACCTGAACACACAGAAACCCTTTGTTGTTACGCACCCTGTAGCCCAAACAGAAGTACCGACCTGCTCCTACAAGAAAACCGAACAACAAAGACCCTTCAAGATCGATCCTAATTAACCAGACAACTCGCGAACCGAGCTCTGATGCCACTTGTAGGAATTGATAACCTACAACCCTGGTTACTAGATGTGGAATCAAATGATCGAGAAGAAGAACACACGCACCAGCAGTTGATATATCAGATAGAGAAGTAGAAGAAGAACGAGGCACAAGGTAAAACCCTTAACCGAACGATTGATTAAGTAAAGAAAGAATGCGTACAAAAGCCCTCCCCCTCACCTCCTTTTATGGAGATGAGGAGGAGGGTAAAACCGACTCCAAAAGAGTCTAAGTCGACTGTAGAATGGGCTGGGTTTGAACAAAGTAAACCCACGACCCTTTACTTGACTAATAAGAAAGAAAAACTTAACACTCAAATCCTTGGACTTCGTTACAAGCTAATATAGAGACTAATATTGCAACAATGTCCAATAAAAATGGAAAAAATATAAAAAGGTAAATAACTCATAAACAAAGTCCAAGTTATGCTAATTTTAGTGAACCCCCTTTCTTTCACATGGTCTTAGGCCTTCAGAAACAAAATAACATCTTCCTCGATGCTCGGGCCTGGATCACTAGCATACCTTCGTGTCACTAGCTAGATCAAAATCAGCATATCTTATATTTGTAATGAGAAGTACTAGCTAGTGACCATGTTGCCATTCAAGAAAAAGAACGAATGCCCATTTAATAATCAAATCGTATTTTTTTGTTGTATACCTGACCAAATTTTGATGAAACATTTTTTAGATCGCCGGTGTTGTCACTAATAAGAAGAGTATTTCTTGTTCAAAGAATAAACAGAAGGACATATATGGGATATATGTCTAATAAGGAAAAGGTTCAATGAGGATACAAAACATTAATTCATTGATCATACTTAGTACTTACTAACCCTAAAAGACAATGATTCTAGTTGTGACACCAAAAATGCTAAGAATTGACATACGGTGACAATGTTAAATGTATATCATGCATGACTTCAGTGAAGATCTCTTCTTTGCAAGGGAACGTTAGACCACCCATAGGATGAGCATAGCCAAACTCCTCTTCTGAAAGGCTCAACAAAGTCTGAAATGAAGGATGTTTTAGATACGACAATGGAACTATATATCGCTTTCTATTACTTTCACCCACATATACTGAGAAACAGCCTTTTGGTACAACAATGACTGCCGAGGATGAAAGATATGCCAGACTCCCTTTCTTAGCATGGATTTTTGAAAATCTATGGGTTCCCATGATCACGGTTTAAGTTAACCTCGAAAATTAGTAACTAACTGATGGCAGAAAGGAGACACTTTTGAGTGAAGCACAAGAAGTTGAGTGTTCATGTAAAATCGGTATTGGTATAAATACTGGTCTAATTATTCACCCAATCTGAAGGTGAAACTTTCAAGGGAATAGAAGGCGTCAAGTTCTATAAATTCGTTTGGACACTTCACAGCATACATATAAGTCTGTGACGAGCTTGTCTAAAGGATCTAGTATCTTAGAAGTTTTGGTACATCAAATGTATTCTACTTGGTACGTATCACTGTTATATTACTATGAATTATATGAATATATTTGTTTTGTCATATATGGTGTCTTTGTCTATATGTGGCCATCTTGGATTATAGCAGTCGAACGACCTAACGCTGATATTTTAACCTGATTTATTAAATATAAACTGTTTGCAAGCATGCTGTTAATTCTAGAATTAATATGTATTTAGCAAAGGTACAACTATGTATCTCGTGAAGTTCCAGCTGTACGTTATTTGTACTTATGCTAGACTACTCAGGCGACAGCTAAAACTAATTAATCATATATGTAGACACTTTTGAGATAGAGTGGTAATTTGTACAACTGAATCACATAAATTATTTGGTACACCATTGTGTACGATATCAACAAGAAAAGGAACAACTAACACAAGATGTTTAATCAAGTTCGTGGCTTTATAGTTTAAGTATTCTAACTCTATTGTCTGCTAAATCAACAAGTTTCAGTTAATCACCAAATTCGTTCGGGTAAGGATCCTCTTAAGCTGTCTACAACTTGACTAATCATGTTAAAAAAATATTAACCATTAATTAAATCAATAGTCAAAATTAAAAGATGGTAAATTTTTATGTTTTTTCTGAAAAAAACGGCTAGTTTGTTTGGGTCCAACGGCTCCTTTTTTATCCGTTGCATTTATTAGAAAAAAACAGTATAACTCGGCTGGAATGCTCGGCACGACACCCTACAGCGCCATGTACGCTTTCGGGTTCGTATCATAGGACCGTATTATCGGTCGGCAGGTGGGGCAAAAACGCCCCATACCGAGAGCTCTAAGCAGTCTGAGTCATATAGGCTAAAAACATTTTCACACACAGGTGCATATTGGGTTTGGAACTCAATCCAAAACATTAGAAATGAAAAAACAAAAGGTGGCTAATTTCTTGGCGGTCAAACCAACATTGTTCAAAATCTTCTTTTTGTTGCTGATAACTTAGCCCATGACATATTTTTATCACTTTTGGATTAACGTAGATGCAATGCAAGGACATATTTTTGATCTAAATATATATAGATTACGACTTTTAAAGGTGTGGATATATGTAAGATTAAAGATATAATTAGCTTTGATAAATGTATTCAATTGTGTATTTGACTCAAACCTTAAAGAGTATTCAATTTCTACTTTTGGATTTATTTCAGTTTTTGATGTTTTCAATAGGAGTTAATATGGCACTTGGATGAACATGTGGGAGAGATTAATGAACCTACAGTTGACTATGGCGATAACTTAGACGATGAAGACAATTTTTTGCACTTGAATGCATGCATGTTATCTATCATAATACTTCATCACCTTATAGTGTAGGGATGGATGCATATAACCGTATCTCTGCCCTTGATGTTTCACCAATAAAAATAGCAAGAGCCAAAGTTCTTGATTTCATTATAGATAATTTCATTACTTCACATGTCGTTGAATTAACAAATTATGAGACTGATATATGTTATATCTCAATCCATGGAAGAGGATCTTATCAAGAGAAATGAAAGAAATGTTCAATGTGTAGATGATTCACAATTCGTATTGCCATTCATGTATGTGGCAAATATTGTTGGGATTTAAGAACTTGTTAACCATTAACACTACGAGTACGCAGCGGATATGGATCAAGTATGATTCATACGATTAACACACAATAAATAAAAAAAAGGAAAAAGAAACCTGACCTCTTGATGAATTGATTGTTAATGAAACAAAGTGACTAAGATGTCACCTCTACGAGTGCTCACACAAACACGTCCAACGAATACGCTCGGATGCTAGTCCTACTTCACGTGTATCCCAATACAACCTTTGTATGCAAAACCCTACTGATAAACAATCACCAAAACCACGCCAAGGGACTGTAGCGAAAATCAGCAAGAGAAACTAGGGTTTGAATTGAATTCGGTTGTAACAAATTTCACCAAACCCTAGCTTGTTTCTAATTGTCCTTACTCCTTGAGAACCTATAAACTAATACTATAAACCTTCTGGAATAGCCTTGGGATCAAATCACAAATCAAAAACCCCTAAAAGAGTTTACCGAAAATGGCAGAACCGAATTTCTAAGAACCCTAATTAGGGTTTTTAGGTATTCGGCTGTTTTTTGAGAGCAAGGGAAGGAAAGGCAGGTTTTGTATATATGTTGTGATCTATGGGATGAGCAAAATGAGCTAGGAGAGAGAGTATATATAACCTCTTATAACTCATGATAAGACTAAAACCATGAGTTTAAGCCTTATCCAATGAACCTAGACATCCTCTAGAATCTTCCTATATGGCCGGCCACCCCTTTGGACACCCATAGGATTCTTGTCTAGTCATATTTGGTCCAAACGGTTTACTTTAGAAACGTTACGCGAAGTTTAAACGCATTCTATGTGTTTAACGTGTGTGCCCCCAATAGGCTCACACATTTCTAGTTGTAATGAGCTAATCCAACTACCACATTCCAAGAAATATGTATGAAACTATTGTTAAATAAGTAAATAGAAGACTACTTTCATTGGATGGTATGCATGAGAAGACAATTGAACTGTCACTTGAAGCTTCTAGGGGGTTGTATAGGAATCTTGCAAAGAAATTTCCTACAAATGGTCCTTGCTCTTTTAAAAGATCGACTTTTGCTACCTCCATCGAGACAAGGTCAAGATTTCCTAAATAAGTGGTTGGGATACCGGAAAGAGATGCGATTTTGAGTTTGTGTAGTTATTTATTATTGAGAATCAAATTATTGATCAAATAGACGATGCAGAGTGGTTTAAGCAGTTGGCTGGTCATAATGATGTGGTTGTATTTCTTCATGACTACAAGTTTTATGCTCCAAGGCACAAGTATAGGCGTTCTCGGCAGACTCCTATGTCAAACTATTTTAGGAGGCCTATTGCAGGCACTGGCAACAAGTACTAATGCAAAGTTTTGTGATGTATGTGGTTCTCGATATAGGCGTGATATTTCTATTTTCTAATCGAATTCTGGTGTCAAGAAGCAGGGAGCATGATGTTTTCCTATTCAACATGTTTCCGATCTATCTAAACTTTTGTTTATATTTGTTGATTTTATAGTTTCTTTTATGATAACTGATGTGGAATATGGTTGAAAAATGTATTCTATTTCAATATTACCTTACTTTTAACTAATGACTAAGAAGGTTTTAAGCATAGAACAAACATTTGAGACAACTTTCAACCTCATGTTAATGCAGTTGTTAATGCAGAAGGTACTTTTTTTTTCTGTCTATCATTTTCCCGTTTTGTTTTCTTTCTTTTTGGCTCAAGTCTTGATCAATTTATCTAACTTCTGTGTTTGTGCAATGTATTTACTTTTTAAAGAATCGTATCTAAAACTGATTGAATAATTTTATTGAATATTAAAATGTTATTTTGAGGCCTTGATGATTTTTTCTTATAACTTGGGTTGTGTTTACTTTCAATGGGTCATATAAAAAAATTAGCTAATAAGATAACAATTTAAGGGATCCCTAAATTTGTATCTATGGATACACCCTCCTAGCTAATTTTATTCAATGATTTTAGATGATAAAACTTGGGTAAAAAAGAAAAGTATTAGCAGGTCAACCTGACCCAACCCGAAATCTTTTGACCAGTATGAGAAAAAAATCTGTTCATCCATAGCTTATTGTGTAAAGTCACCCAATTCGCCCTTTCCATCATGAATCCTCTTTTCTGTCATCAATGCAAAAATCTTTCCTCAGTAACTGGCATTTGGAAATTACGCGAGTATTTAGCCTTTCAAATAATACAATGATAGAATAATCAGTTGATTTTGAGTTAGGGAAACTTAGGTAGTTGCAGATTTTTCTCAATAATCAGGTTTGTTACGCTCATGACTTGCTTTATTCTCTAAACACAAAAATTGTGATTCTAAATTATCAGAATCACAATCAACTAGAGAGATACCATCTGCCGTTATCGCCATTTCAAATAAATTTATCAGTCTTTTGGCGAAGGGTATTCTGGATTATTTTATTTTTGGGTGTAAGAATGGTGTTTGATTGTGTCTCACACTTTTCTTAATATGTTTGTACTATTAAGATGTTCAGTGAATTCATGTCACACTTTCATCACTTGATTCTTGGTTATGTGTTTGAGGTTATGTAGCATGCGCATAGACTCATAGTTGACAATTGTGTAGACTCACAATGACGAATGATTGATAATTCATCCATTTACATTCACACAATGTGAGTTCTTTCACTGTCAAAGTCTAAGAATTTAATACGGGGTGTTTTGGAATACTTAATTTTAATACTTTTTCGCTTATGTACCAAGTAATAAGGGGGTGTTTGGAATTACCTATTTTTTGTATTGGAATTTTAGATGAGGTAACTCCAAACAATATGGGGTATTTGCGATTACTTCTTATTTATTATTATGTGCATAGGTGGTTGAGGTAACTCCAAGTAATAAAGTAGGTGTTCCATATTACTTTTTTTCTACTACTATGCCTTTGTACTAATTTATAGTTGAAGTGACTAAACGTGATATAAGGGGGTGTTTTTTATTACTTATTTTTCTCATTTTATGCTTATGTCCATATTTTTAGCTAAGACTCATAAGGAGGTATTTGTGATTACTAATGTTTATGCTTATTGCTTATGTACTTAGCTTATTTGCTTATGTACTCAACAACATCTTTCTAATGATGATGATGATGTTGATTGTCTATGGCCGTTGACGCACTGGCTGTTGCTCATGTGGTTTGTTGCTCATGTGGATGATGCGGTTTACCCCATATAGAAAGTACAAAATAATGAAGTCTTATCCTTCTAAGAATCGAAATTTAGTACTTTCAAAACTTTAGACACATCACGCAAGATGATTTTCTCATCTAAAAATCTGATGATAAATGGGCAGTCAGATAGTTCAAGTTTGGAATCGTGTTTTACTCATGGATGGATAGGTAAAGATTCTGAGGATATGTAATATAAAGCTTTTCTTATTATGTTCATTCTTATTTAAGAACTTTGACCATCCATTCATGAAGTAATATGCGTCTGTAATCTTATATTATTTGACTTTCCATTTATCATCCAATTGAGAAGGCCATTTTGGGTGTTGTTTGTGACTTTTTGCAAGTACTTATTGTGGCATTAAGATGGCAATGGCGGATTGGTGGTAATAAGTATAATGTTTATATAATTTTATATATGTATAATTGTTAAACATAACTGTTTTATTATTTATCTTTATTACTCATTTAATGTTAAAATATCAGAATATTAGGCTATTTTATATTTGTTTTTATTTTTTATTTTTGTTGTATTAAATATTTGAAATTATTATTTTATAATATTAAAATTTATGTATAACTTAAAGTAGTAGCATTTTGGCTCATTGCTTAAAATTCAATAACCGTCAACAACTAGCGAAATTTTATTATGTGTTTATTGGTTTCATAAGCATTCCACTACTCGACTACCCCACTACACGATAAGAAGCTTATGCTATCAATTTACGTGTTCCATTTTTTAACAATTAGATCAACGCTTAGTCAAAAATCAAAACTGAATTAACGCAAAATGAGTTCCTTACGTGAACTAGCAACATTATCAAACTCATCCGACTTGAAAGAGCAAATGCTTTATGCAAACCGGTTGAAAATTACAAAGAGCTGTTTGATTTTTGAAGAGTTGAATCGTCTTATTGGCTATCTTACCTGTCAAATTAATTTTAGAGATAATTTGATTGAAGAACTGCGTGAGTTGCCTGCTTCTTTTGTTCGTGATATTGCTATTATGTAAAACAATATTGTTTGTACAGATTTGAAGTCAATCAAATGTAGTATAATGCATTTAATTGAAGAGGTTCATTAGAACTTTCGCAAGAAGTATATATTTGGGGAGTTGCTTATAATATTATAATCATTGTATCAACATATATGTTGGTACTTGTAGGATTGTTCATGGTAGTGGTTATTTTGTTTTGTTTTATGTTATTTTATAATTTTTACATTTTGTTAATTGTGTTATAAATCAAAAAATTGCCAATTATTAAATTAAAACAATCATCCTTTGATAATAATTGTGTACATTACAATATCGAATCAATAATTTTATTCATACTGAAAAATAATGTTACATCGTTAAAGTAAGTCTCAACATTACCCTGTAACATCCCGATCAAGGAACAATGCTTTTGCATTAATTGAATCATTCCCTTTTTATTTGATCTCCGAGTAGTACCAATTCTTGAAAGTCGATGTCGATGTCATCGTATAAAAAACTAACAAACTCATAGTCGCCCTTCACTTTCAATGGATATGCAATTAACCTTTTGGGTGTGTCCGTTTTTGTAGCTATACAATTTTGCAATTCGTGGAACATTTGAAGAAGCTGGTCACGTCGATCTTTGTTTGACTTAATAATACGATGTATGGATGAATTGTACGAATCTAAAGAGCATTTTTGCTTTTTTGTTAAGACTTGTAAATTATCACCAAGTTTGGATGTATTATTAGTATTGGATGTCATTTGTTATGGGAATTATAATGTTAAGGGAGGAGGAGTTTGGATACAATGATTATTATGAATAATGAGATTAATTTGACACATGTATTATGTGAAATTTGTTTTGGTTCCACATTTTTTCTCACATAAACGCTAAAGTTTTCTTTAACATATCAATTTTAAATTTCAATTTATCTTAGCATTTTTTTTTTCTTTCTCATATTCACCTGTTATAATTCTAATAAGTAATGAAGGTCTACGTCAACATTATAATCAAACTTTAAGCATAACCCAGTAAGCTTTAATAATCAGTATCAACAATTCGTTCAAAACCTTTAATCATCAGCATCAGCAATATATGTAAACACTTTAATCAATCTATTCAACAACACGAAGCTCTTTCAATACCTATTGCAAGTTACAAATATTTGGATAAAGCTAACTAGAATAAACATACCAATATATATTAGCATCAAATAGTTCTTACAACTTAAAGTCGTATATTGAATTACTAATAACTACTCATATTTAACATTTAATTTATTAATTATATTCCAGTGAATTACGACACTATACATGTTGTGGAAGTTATTGTTATATGAGTGGGACCGATGTGTAGTCATAAACTGGCTACTAACATGTGGTAGAAGTTACTACATTAGTGAGGACTAATCGAATTTTAAAAACTACTCATCTTAAAATAGTTAGAACAAATATATATATATATATATAATGTTATCAGCTAATTATTCGTAGATGGTTCACGTCTCTCACATTATTGAAAATGTCATAATGCCGACTAGATTTTCATGCAACTTGGGAAGTCAAAGAGTTAGAGCTTTCAAGTAAGTAGTTGTTATGTTTATTTAAACTGCTTATACAGATTAAGCACATTTATTATTGTTTTCAATAATATTTGAATCTGCTTTTTGCAGCATGAATGGTCCTATGTGTCACCGTGTTGATATATGTGTGCATTTTGGTGGTAAACTTGTGAGAAGACGTTCAGGTTCTGACTATTAGGGTGGAGATAAAATTATGATTTGTGGCATTAACCTTAACCATTTTTACTACAATCAAATAATACGGTGGGTTCATCATAATAATAAGTTATCGTGTATTATAGATGTTATTTTTAGAGTTCCAATGTTATCAATTTGCCAACCTTATGGAATATTGTTAATTCAACAAAAAAGGGACCTTGAGTGGATATATCGTCAATGTGAGATGGGAGATGTCTTGGACATGTATTTTCTCTATGATGATGGTGATGACGATGAAGGGTGGTACCTTAAATAAATTTATTATGTAGTTGTTGGTTATATTTGTATTTAATTTTCTTAAATGGTTATGTAATTATTTTCTTTGCATGGAGGTAGTACAAGGACGATAAATGCAATGAATATAGGTGATACATGTACTTTAACTCTATTCAAATGGAAATACTTATATGTTCTGATTATGCATTTTTTTTGTTTATGCGTTGCAACTTTTGATGTGATTTGTACAATAATTATATTAAAATAACACACTTTCTTTACAAGGCATAATATTATGATTACAATTAACTTTTGTCTTTGATTTAGTCAAATGTCTGGCATGCATTAAACATCAACATTGATATTCATCTATTATAATCAATTAGACTTACACATGACATTTTGTTTCTTATGATTACAAAAACAAACGAGATAAATTTAGCAAAGTTATTAAACATCAATATTAATATTAATCGGTTACAAATGGTTAAGTTAAGGTTAATATCAAAAAAAAATCACCATGATCTTCTTCACATTTCTATTATTTCTCTGAGCATATCCAATTTTCTGAATCACAAGTGCCCTTTTCTTGACGAGCGTATCTTCCATTAACTTCATCTTCTCACAATCTTTTTCGTTTAGCACAACAAGCTATAGGATTGAATACTGATAAAGTCTGGACTGTGGTAACTTTTTGATTTATTCAATTTCTGTGTCTCTCGCATATCCATCTGCCAACAATTCTCTCAGAAGGGTGGTTATACGCTTCATTGTCATCATATCAACACCAACCTCAACCTTAAGTTGATTTATAAGTAGTTACTTTAGAGCCATTCTATTTTTAACAATTTTTAGCAATAATTTAGGGGTTTTCCAATTATTTTTGAGTTTCAATGTAGCGTGTGTGAAATATATATATATTGGTCGTGAAAGGAAGATGGGTGGTTTTTCAACCGTTGGACATGTTTCATGAATAGTATAGTTTTATTGAATTAAAATTACCATTTCCCTGTTAATTATTTATTAGGGTAGATAGTGTATGATGATTGTCGTTTTGTCTTCCTTTTTAAATATAATTTATTTATTTTTTAGGTATAGGGGACTACCCCCGTAATATAAATAATTAATTAGGATAGATAATATATGCTGATTATCGTTTTGTCTTACTTTTTAATGCAATTGTATAATTTCATATCTTATGATATACTCATCGAACAACTCATATTAATAAGTTATTGGAATGGTAAAAATTATTTATTAAAGTTTGCAATATTTTTTCATTTACATTTTAATTATGTATTATATAAGTTATATATTTTGCATTTTCTA
>BQNB010051535.1:0-40935 GCA_026074375.1 Tanacetum coccineum | reverse complement strand
TGCCACGATTATCATAAATGCTTATCGCTAAATCATCCAACTATTGACGTAGCATTACATGCAATATGCCAATCCTTTGCATTATCACTAAACGTGAACAAATGGAATACTCATAATCCAACACAAACATACTCAAAATGAGATGCCCAACGCCTCAAAATGATATCATGCACATACTTAACACACTTAGCACACTTAAAATCACATAGCACACACTTAAACACATAAAATGAACTCTTAGCCACATCTAATGGTATAAACTGACCTGCTCAAATCTCGGTTGTCACACAACTCCTACAAAGCTCATGAAGATCACAAGAAGCTGTATGGAGCTCTGGAGCAGTCAATGGCCCGTGATCACACTGACTAGCTCCTAACTGATCTGGCTGAAGCAAGAAAAAAGAAGAAAAAGAGACATGATTTACTGAAAACTACACCTGGGTCTCCACCTCATCAGCCACCCCCTCTTCCACCTCCAGCAGGTACGTCCAAAATTTCCTACGAGGTTTCCTCAACAAAACTGAAGAGTCTTGTCAAACTTAATTTCATTTCATTCAATGGCATATGCAGACTAGCATCCGCCAAACACTTTTTTAGAGTTGACACGTGGAACGTATCATGTACACCACTCAACTCCTCGGGCAACCTTAACCGATAAGCTACAGGACCGATCCTTTCAAGAATCTCAAATGGCCCTACATACCTCGGAGCTAACTTACCCTTCTTCCCAAAACGAACCACGCCCTTCCAAGGAGACACTTTTAGCATCACGCAATCTCTAACCTCAAATTCCAACGGTGTGCGCCTGTTGTCCGCGTAGCTCTTTTGACGATCCCTCGCCGCTTGGAGCCTCTCTTTTATAATTACTACCTTATCAGTCGTTTCTTGCACCAATTCAGGCCTAATCAAACTGCCTTCCCCAACTTCAGCCCATAACACGGGTGACCTACATTTTGTTCCATATAGTGCTTCGAACGGCGCAAAACCGAATGCTAAGTTATTATAATCTGTTGTTTCTAAGAGAACTCAGCTAGCGGTAGGTGGACATCCCAACTGCCACCAAAGTCTATCACACACGCCCTTAGCATGTCCTCTAACATCTGAATCCTATGCTCACTCTGTCTATCTTTCTGAGGGTGATAAGCTGTGCTCATATCCAGTCGTGTTCCTAAGGCTTTCTGAAATGTTTGCCAGAGACGTGATGTAAACCGTGCGTCACGATCCGAAATGATCGACACAGGCACTCCATGACGCGTGACAATTTCATCGGTGTATAACCTCGCCAATTTCTCCGTACTATAATCTTCAAGTATTGCCAGAAAATGTGCTGATTTGGTCAATCTATCAACCATCACCGATATTGCATCGTGCCCATTCCTTGTTCTAGGTATTAGTTATAAGTCCATGGTGATTATTTTTCCCACTTCCATTCGGTATCTCTTGTTGTTTGAATAAGCCCGACGGCCGTTTGATTTGCTTATCGCTTTCCACATTGGCACAATTTAAACTTGCTACCAATAGGTACAATATCCTCTTCATTCCCGGCCACCCAGTACATGTCTCAAGGTCGTAGTAACATTTTATCTGCTCTAGGAAGGATGTACAGAAATATCTGGATTATGAGCCTCAATCCATAATTACTATTCAAATACCCCTACCAACGAAAACCCTATATTCAACCATGAAGTTACAAACTCTTTCCGTCTGTCTTCTTTCCATTATCTGTTGATCTAACCATAGTAACCTTTCATCATTACATTCTTCTTGATCAATGCCTCACTTACTCCGACTAGCCAATAGCATTACTATTCATATCCAGAATAAATAGTCATTGCCGATCGCCCGAAACTCGTTTAGGTTTCAACCCTTTCCTTCCTACTTAGTGGCATCCCGCCACCACAATGGCTTTTACCCGGGTGATATCGAAATTTCACACTCAAAAATCACTAAATAACTCGATCCATCTCCTTTGACTCATTTTTCAGCTCCTTCGATCAAATATATTTTGGAGACTCTAATGACCGAGTAAATCACACGTTTCGTACCATATAAATAAATTGTCCTCACGCAAATTTTTTTAAAGGCAAACACCACTGCCCCTAACTCAAGATCATGTGTAGTATAGTTCTTCTCATGGATTTTTAACTGTCTTGACGCATAAGCAATCACCTTGTTTCTCTGCATAAGCACACAACCCAACCCCATATTCGATAGCATCAAATAAACTACAAAGTCTTCACACCAATCAGTGATTGATAATATAGTGCGTCACATAACTTACTTTTAACTATAGAAAGGCATCCTCTTGTTCGCACACCCACACATACTTCTTGTTTTTCTGATTAACAGGGTGAGTGGTTTTGCAATCCTGGAGAAGTTAGCGATAAAACGCCGGTAGTAACCTGCCAATCCTAAAAACGAGCGAACTCCTGTCGGCGAAGTGGGAGCTTCCCAATTCTTTACTGCCCTCTACTAATCTTACGGCATCCACAATGTATACCATTTTGGTTGACCCAGACCAAGGAAATGTCACTATCTCTTTTGCAAGCCAGAACTACTCACTATTGGAGAATTTAGCAAACTCTTCTCCTTTCTCAATAATTTTAATACTACCCTCACATGCACCTCCATGCTCCTCCTTCGATTTTGGAGTAAAACAAAAATGTCATCTTATGAAAACAATGACAAACTATCTAGGTACGGCTTGCAGCACTCGATTCAACAGGTCCATGAAACTGTTGGGGCATTTGATAATCCAAAAGGCATAACATAAATTTCAAAGTGCCCCCCTATCCTGTTTCTAAATGCGGTTTTGTAAGAATATCTACCTCAAGAACACAAAGTTAATGATACCCTAGAACGCAGGTCATTTAGAAAATAACAGAACCTGAAGTTGGTTAAACAAATCATCAAATTCTAGGTGAGAGGATATTCGGGTTTTAATAAGTTTTTCAACATTGTTTAATTTCCCTATAAATCCAATACACCAAAAAACGAAAATAGCCATCCTTCTTTTATAAACGAAACAACACAGTGCACCCCACAGAGAATGACTAGGTCGAATTGAAACCCTATTTGTCTTGGCAACTCTTGAAGCTCCCAAACAGTTCTTGGCATTTTCGAAGGTGCAAACGGTAAGGAGACCTTGCATACGGGGCGTCGCCAGCCGCAACTAATATCTATACGAAACTCGACCTATCCTCTTTTGTGGTGGTAACCCGACAAATCTTCCCGGGAACACATCACTAAAACCTCCCGCCCTATAGGATTTCATTCATCGTTGTTCTCCTACTTAGCGTTCATTAAGGTCTTGTCTAATCCTAACGCACGTTCCCCGTGGACTCTCAGTGCTTCACCACCTTCTAAAGGTATTTCAACCATCTTCTCATGACACACAATTATGGCCTTGTTACAAGATAACCAATCCATACCGACGATCACATCGAAGCTCCCATGACCCAACGGTATCAAGTCTATAGTGAACAAGGAATTTCCTATTTTCTAGTTTGCCACAGCGATAACCCTATTGCATCTACATTTCTATACCCTTTTACCATCCGCTATCACTAGCACATAACCGGGGTTTAACGATTCTAGTTTTCTCATCATTTAGCATAGACGCAAATTCAGTAGATATGAAACTAAAGTCAGCTCCAGAATCAAAAAGTGATGTAGCAAAATGGTTATTTAAAGAGAAAGTACCCGTCCCCGCGAGGCCTCATCCGCATTCACATTCACATTATAAGCCCTTCCTCGAACTGCATTCCCATTGTTTCTGCTGCCATGATTTCCCTCTATAGCCAACTGATTTCCCACCTGCCCAGGTGCTCGGCCCAACTTAGGATAGTAGACGTTTATATGGACAGGCTTCGCACACTCATATCAACACCCTCTGATTATGATTCCACCCTCATCGTATTTACCGGAACTCTATTGCACGTTTATGTTTCCCAGGACAATCTTTGCAAAATTCCAGGTCTCTAACAGTTTGAAACAGACCTCTACAGCTTCCCCTCGATATGGTGAGTAATTACACTTTGGTAATACTTAGGGTAATTCTCACATATTCATAATCCATGGAGTAGCTTGTAGACAACGAATCCTGCCACCTACAAAACCGTTCGCCTTCTTTTAATCTTTCCAAAGACCCTCCAGACTTAGCAACCCTTAACATTTACCTTCCTCTTTTCACTACCTTTTGACAACGTTCCATAGCTAATTGCCTCATCCGTAAGTATACCCGCTCTCAAAACCTCATTCTGAATGGTTGTTGGCTGAGTTGCCTTAACCATCCCCCTAATTTCGGTCGGGTGCTAAAAACCCCCCCCCCCTTGCTTACCAATAAGAATACCCTCTTATATGATGCGTGACATTCAGGTGTCACCATATGAGGAACCAACCTAGCTAGCTCATGAAATCGGTCGGTGTAGGCGGTATGATTGCCTCCCACCATCTTGTGGTTCCATAACTATAGTTCCAACTTTTCCATTTCATTATTAGGACAGAATTCTTCTACCGACAACGCCTTAAAGTCATTCTAGGACATCCCATTCGCCGCATCTCAACCCCTCACCTGGATTTGGCCATTCCACCAAGTCAGCGCCTTATTAACAAAGGAACTGGCAGCATATTTCACCTTTTGATTTTCTAGACACCCGATGTTATCGATCACTGATTCCATTTTCTCCACCCAACGGGTAAGTGCTATCGCACCCCCTTTCCCATCGTACTCTTTAGGACCACAAGCCTGGAATCCTTTGTAAGAACAACCTTATTCCCCCATTCTGCTCCAATATTGCATGGTTTCACAATTAGTCGACAACTTGATGACCGATCCGAGGGATAATATTTTGGAGTTGCTCCGCAATAAGGGCAACAAGATTAGGTTGTCCGTTATCATCATCATTATTATGTCTAGTTCGCACCATTCTGATAAAATAATAACAATGCTCATTAGACAAGGGAAAGGTAAAGGGTTTTTAACTTGCCTATTCTATCAACACATCATCAGAACCATACAAAGCACAAACATAAACACTCATCCAAACAGCATGCTGACACCAAAATTGTGTAATCATACTTGCAAGTCCACTTATGTTGTGGCGCATGTATAATTATGTTGGCCACCATAATTATAGATGCCCCTTTCACGAGTGTACTCCCTCCTATGAATACACTTCTCAATATCAACAAGACTCAAACTATATAAGTCACATTAGCAAACCACCACATATAGCAACAGAAAACTCACAATCAAAGGAAATCACACATTTCATAACATCAAAATAGTTAAACAAATCCGAAAGAAAATCCTAAGGTTTTAAATTTTATAATAAGACAAAACTAAGCACAACTCAAATTCCACTACTATCACCAGTATCCTCTAATTCACAGTCTTTAGGCACACTCCTTGCCGTGGATTTCAAATCCGAATCATCATCATCCGACACCTCATATTCCACTTGATCCTAGTATATCATCATCCTTTCCATTTCCTTCTCTATATCAGTTAGCTGGTACTCCTGAAATTTCCTAGGGTATCTAGTAACCACCCCGTTCTTTGTCACAGTTGTCACTATTTTCTCTACTTCTCTTCCCTCTGCTAATTCTATAGTCAGTCTTTCTTCCACCCTGCATGGGTACATAGAAATTGGTATGCGAATCTTGTGGCTAATCTGGCTTACCCATGCTCTTGTCCTCGGTTTGTAATATCCCCTACGTCTTGTCGCAATTGCGACTCCCATATGGAACTTCTTAGGAGCAAAAGGAGGCATAACAAATTTAACAAGAAGGAATGAGGCACACCAAATCAGGTAAAGACAATCAAGATAGCTAAAGAAATCAACAAAATTAAGAAATAACATCATACTATTAAGGGCAAAAACACATACTAAATATACTACTAAATGCTTAAGCCCTAACATGCATCTACGTGAATGACTCCTAGGTTATAGTCTAGGCTCAACCACCTACTTCTCTATAACCTGGCTCTGATACCAATCTGTCACACCCCGCCAAGGCGGAAGCACGAGGTGGAACTTCATGGATATCATTACAACATAATGGCATCTACTATAGAGATACTAAAAGGAAAAGAAAATAATCACATGGGACAATATGTGTCATAACAATACCTAACACAAGATAAAGGAGTCTTGCATTATTAAGTAATGTCATACACGCAAATGCATAAACCACATAAAAGTAAATCAATCACAGACTTAAGTTATCCAACAGAACATAAGTCTAAATAGAAATAAGAAGAACACCACAAGTCAATCCTAAGGTCTCTCTAGCCACATCTCCTAGCATCATTAGTCTCAAACTGAATACCTGAAAATGATGCTCAAAAATGTCAACATAAAGTTGGTGAGAGTCATAGGTTTAAGACACGAAATAAAACCAATTTAAATCATTATTGTGATAAATGAAAACACTGCATGACAATAAATGGACTACAATATAAGCTATCATACAAACCATTCAAATCCAATCCACCACAATGTCATTCACACGATTACGAGACGTCTCTATCGCAGAACTACTCCAATTGATCACTAAGCCATGGAGCATACCACAAATCCACTCCAATTGATCACTAAGCCATAAAGCATAACATAAAACCCACTCCAATTGATCACTAAGCCATGGAGCGTATCACATCACAAACATGTAGCATATATCATATAATAGCCACATAAAGTCCACGCATCACTTTAAACACATTATCATAGTAATTAAAACATTTTCATACTTGCATCATTTCCATCCCAAGTTTAAAACAAAGTAAAAGTGGACTATGAAACTCACCTGATCGCGCAGCTACAAGTAACACAAACTCCTTCCTTACAAACTATACACAATAAAATCTCATGTTACCATCGGTAAGCTAAACGCTTAATCCAATATAACAACCCCAATGCTGGACTAATCTTCATCCTAGACTATTGCGTAAAGACTCTCTACCATCAATTTATATCTTCATATATCATTATATTTACTTTTTAACTTTTTTAAACACTAACAACTTTCTGCTTAAATGCAAAAATTTTACCCAACTTGCACGACCCAAAACCCATACCAAAATGTATCCATAATTCCCACAAAAATTCACACATGACCCCACATGTGTATATTAAGTTCCCTCAGAAGCCCATGCATCCATTCAATGCATAAGTATAGACTTGAAAAATCAAACTTACAAACTGGTCACTTTCAGATCTGATTGCACACTAAAAAGTTTCGACTTCAAACCCAATTTAAAATTAATTTTAGCCTTAGCCGTTTTAGGGTTTCTTAATAGACATATTAAAGTTACTTTCTGTAAAAGGGCTTAATTTAAAACACTTCTTAAGTAGGGTTTTCACCTCATTTAAGTTGACTCAAAATTCATCTAAAAACACAGTTTTTATTATTTGACACGAATCTTGTAAACATTAATTTAATATGACATCCCCGACCTCAAAAACTAGCTGAGCTGATTTTTGAAAAGAAGATTCAAAATGATACAGTTTAAAAAAAAAGAATCATGTCGTTTGCATTCTTCATCATAGAGAAAAATGTCAATCAATCTGACCTAAATTCTGCTCATCAATATAACATCAATCCATGCAAACCCTAACCTAAAATTGCATGGATTCCTCCCTAATTCAAATCTAATCAACATATTAACATTAATTACATAATAAATCTGTATTTTTTTTATTAAACCTAAATCCATCATAATTAAGCTATAATAATTAAGAGATTTAGAGAGGTTTAATGTATCTATCTTTGATTACAAGCCTCCTAAACAACACTCTTGATTGATCTTGGACCTAGCCTCTTGAAAATGATCTATTCCTAGTTTTTTGAGGGGATAACTCATGGCCACACAAGTGGAAAAAAGAAAAAAAAATTAAGGCTTGCGTATATAACCATCCACTTAGTCTTTTGGTTTAGGTAAAATTGTAGTTTAAATTAAATCTTTAGTTTTTTTATTATTTTTTTTTTCTCTTGCCGTACAAACTAAAGCCCCTATATATATATTTTTTTAATTTATTAATTAACTAATTTACTTTATTACCTTAAGTTTTTATAAAAACCTAAGCTAATTTGATTAAACCTTTTTACTTAAACGCTACTTACTAACCTTTCTAAAAATAACTTTCATTTCACCAAACCACTTTCTATTTTTAGAAAGTTTGCCACAAACTTCTATATTTCACTCACTTATTTCATTTCTAAAATGCCACAATTCTCATAAACGCTTATCACTAAATCATCCAACTATTGACGTAGCATTACATGCAATACGCCATTCCTTTCCTTTATCACTAAACGTGAACAAATGGAATACTCATAATCCAACACAAACATACTCAAAATGAGATGCCCATACACCTCAAAATGATATCATGCACATACTTAACTTACTTAGCACACATAAAATCACATAGCACACACTTAAACACATAAAATGAACTCTTAGCCATTTCTAATGGTATAAACTAACCTGCTCAAATCTCGGTTGTCACAGTATCCCCTCCTTTAGGAAATCTCGTCTCGAGATTTAACTAGCTAACTCATCAGCACGATCAACAAACAACTGAGGATACTTAGACTTCCTATAATCTTCGCGCTCCTAAGTGAACTCGGGACCACTCTTTGAATCCCAACGAACCTTCACAAGTGATATTTTGTTACGTTTTAAACTCTTAATTTCACGATCTAAAATCTCTACAGGTTCCTCGATAAAACGAAGAGTTTTGTCAACCTTAATTTCATTCAATGGCACATGCAGGCTAGCATCTGCCAAACACTTCTTTAGGCTTGACACGTGGAACGTGTCATGTACACCACTCAATTCCTTAGGCAACCTTAACCGATAAGCTACATGACTGATCCTCTCTAGAATCTCAAATGGCCCTACATACCTCGGAGCTAACTTACCCTTCTTCCCAAAACGAACTACGCCCTTCCAAGGCGGCACCTTTAGCATCACACGATCTCCAACCTCAAATTCCAACGGTTTGCGCCAGTTGTCAGTCTAGCTCTTTTGACGATCCCTTGCCGCTTGGAACCTCTCTCTTATAACTACTACTTTATTAGTCGTTTCTTGCACCAATTCGGGTCCAATCAAACTACCTTCCCCAATTCTAGCCCATAACACAGGTGACCTACATTTTCTTCCATGTAGTGCTTCGAACGGAGCGCACCGAATGCTAGTGTGATAACTGTTATTATAAGAGAACTTAGCTAACGGTAGGTGGACATCCCAACTGCCACCAAAGTCTATCATGCACGCCCTTAGCATGTCCTCTAACATCTAAATTGTACGCTCACTCTGTCTATGTGTCTCAGGGTGATAAGCGGTTTAAGAAGGCATGGAAGTAGCACCAGAGTGCGTCGGTTGCTAGTTGTCGTCTTGTGGAAATATGTTTTGATGAATCGTCGATGATTGTTACTAGAGGATGATCTTTTGGTACATCTTTTGGTGTTTATTCGAGGTCTGTTGGAAAGTATGCATATTTGACAGTGTCTACAATCCTTGATGATTACTCTGCTGAGCTTGGTTTGTATAGAGGAGAATGGATTTGTATAGGTATCAACATATCAATTCTGCCATCTTCTTCATTAAGTGGTTGTTCAACATTAGTAGATTGAATTGGAGATTCCGTTGTTTCATTGTTTGGGGAAGTACTTGGAGAAGGAACATATTGATCAATAGCAGTAGAAGAAGAAGCACCGGTTGTATCTGGTATTGGTAGAGTTGAAGCGGAAATTGTTGAGGATACAACACTTGGTGGAGGTTTGAAGTACTCATCAAACATTGGTTAAAACAATCAATCCACAATCTTCTGTGATGCGAAGGGTTAGCCTGGTGTTGAAAATCCAACATGATTTGGCAGGAGTCTTGATCTATTGACGTCCACGAATCAACAGTTAGAGCTCGGGTCCTGAACTGTATTGTTCAAAAGCCATCTAGGTTAGTTTATCAAACTATACATAAATGGTCTCCACTATCAGCCGAGTTCTCTTGTTATAGATTCTGTAAGCCTTTTTAGATGGTGAGTAGCCAATGAAGATTCCATTATCTGCTTTTGGTTACAATTTCCCAAGATCCTCACTATCATTTGTTAGATAACACAGTGCACTAAAAACGTGAAGGAATTTGAGATTTGGTTTTCGATCTCTAAGCAGTTTATATGGAGTCTTATTGTATCGGGTATGGATGAGGGATCTATTTTGAGTATAACAAGCGGTAGAGACAGCTTCAGCCCATAGAAATAACGGATATTTGGAGAATATCAGCATAGTCCTTGCAACTTCTACCAACGTACGATTACATCTTTTAACGACACTATTTTGTTGGATTTCTCGCTACAGACATTTGGTGTTCCAACATCTACCGTGTACGTTCTTAGAGTCTGATTGATAAATTCAGTCCCGTTGTCGGTACAAAGATATCGAACTGTTGCTTGAAGACTAACTTGAGCTTATTTCAAAAACTTGATAATGATGCGGGAGTCTATCTATTTCGTCCTCAAAAACTTTACCCTCTGATGTGTCATTGTGTAGGTGTTCATTTATGTTATCAAGTTTTTACTATTTATTTTATTTGCCGACCTATACCTAAAAATAATACTTTATCGGACAGTATACCGCGTCAATTTTGTACTTTTTAAAGTTTTTTATTTTTTTATTCTATTTTTCGTTGGTAAGTAGGGTGTCGATCACTGAGAGTGAAAGTTAACTCTTAATTCTACTGGTATTTTATTTATATAGGGTTAGTACTAATCACTACTTATTCTAATTAAATCTAATTAAACATAAAAAACTAAGGCAAAGAGGGGGGGTTATTCAGCCTGAGTAGACTGGCACATGTTTAATTCTATTTTCCTAAGGTGAATAAACAAATAAACGACACAAGTTGAGTTTGATAATGATATGAGAAGCAGTCAAACATGAGGAAAAACGTTATTAGCCAGTTTAATATAATAAAATGCCTTGATTGTCTATTGTGCAATGATTGTATTAATTTGTTGGGTGGTATATCATTCAAAGTGTAGGTGATCTTCTCCCTATCACTCGAGGTTTGTCGCTAGTTAATCCTGTACATTTAACCTAAACTCGATTAAAGTTCACAAAGTTGATTTTAATTTTATATATGGAACTATATTTTTATGTTTCTATCCCGGACTCGTAGCCTACTGCGCCCAAACAACACCGAGTTGCAGGCAATTAAATTTGTTAGACTAGTCGTTAATTGATTGGAAAAATACATAAATAAGTACCATAATGGCGTACGAACGAGAAAAAAGGGATAATAACATGCAATGAATAAAAGAAAAAAAATCGATAAAAAGACAAAACGCAAAACAATCTTATTATTATCATAACATGGCTAACGACCTAAATGTATTGGCCGTATAGTAATGTATAAACAATACACGAATCATAGATGCAACGATATTAAAACATAAAAATTTTAACCGAAGCGTATAGTGGAGTGTAGAGATTACAATATTTTTTCTATAGGCTTGGACCACTTGCAAAACCTTCTATTCTTTTTTTATCCTCTCGTCGCATAACTGGTTCCGTGTCGAATTCTCTTTTGGCGTAGAATTAATTCTACTTTTTTTCTGTCCTTTTGTTGTGGGACGAATGATGTATTTATATCACCAAAAGGGATAAAACCCTTTTCTTCCATATCTTGTCGTCCAAGCCAAGGCCCATTGTGGCTTTTTTTTCTTTCTGTTTATTCCACGACAAGTTGAACACATTTTTCTCTCCTTTTTGTCTTTCTTTTGTTCACACGTCCAAACAAAGCCCATGCATGGCTTATTTTATTTGCTTTCATATGTTGCTTGTCAAATCCAGCCCAACAATAAGTTTTTTATGTGTAAACACATGTCAAGCAATAATGGGCTTGTCAAATTCAATCCAAAGGCCCATGATGAGTTCGTTGCATGAACTGATTTTCCAGCAAATATTATCACGAGTTGGGTTAATATTTTTGAGCATATTATTATTCAAAGGTAAAGATCTTATTGCTCTTTTTTTCGTGCCTTCTTGGGATCACTAAAAGGATTCCGGAACAGAAGAAGAAAATTTATGGCCAAAACATTTGGGAGTATTAAATCTTTTCTTCTTTGATATATTATTTAATTCAATCATTTAGGCTCCAATTGTGTGGCTTTTCTCTAACTTTCACAATATGCTCGATATACACTGCTAATAATAAATATAATCAATTAAGTATTAATTTTTATATAAAAGAATGTAAAACGAGCAATAAAGACGGGATAAATGATACAATAAAATAGACGTTATTTGATGTCATCAAATATCCCCCACTTGACATCATACTAGTTCCTCAATTAGTCTTTAGAAGTGTTTGTAAAAATGTATCCCTTAGGATATTTTCCGTTTTTAAAGCATTTATTCAATCTATTAAAAGTACCAAACAAAACACCTAACGAGAGAGGAAGGTGAAAGCACTCAAATCACTCAAATAATGCTAGTGTATCATGTAACTAATTACAATCAATTGATCCGGCCATGACGAGTATTCTATATATGCTTGGGCAATGTTACACAATCTACAACACTAATGCTAAGGTGTAACAAGTTTATAAAGGTATAAATATGGAGTTTTGGTATGAATAATGAGTACATTAATCGGCTTGTATTCTAACAATATTTCACAAGAAGTACCACTCCAACAAAGCAGTTGAAGCACACATACACACCCGGAACGCCTGGATAGACATGTGTGTTCGATCACATCCCCATTCGAATTTAACCAACTGTCAGGATGAATAATGATATCAGGGTAGGAACCTTCTAACTTTCACCAAAAGTCGGGTAACCACTAGGTACAAGACATGCATACACACCCGAAAAACCGGGGTTAGACATGCATGTTCGTCGTGAAATCTTATCTCGCGTAAAACCCCAGTGGCCATTCATTAGGTGAGAGGAAGTAAAATTGTTGTTAAATAAAATCAAGAATCAATAGATAAGACATAGATGACAAGTTGCTAGACACTTTTTTCCCGTACGTTAATTGATTATGCAACTTTAATATTTACACGTCTTGATATTGATAAAAAAACAATCAACTACAGTGTTAGTTTCCCTATAAACGTCAACTTCCAATCATCACTAAAAACTTTTTCCATTCTATACATAAGGCAAAAAAAGTGGCGATAATCTTCCAATTTGTACAATACTCTACATCGTTGATTTTTTTAGACGTATTAATGAATAACCGATCCTTCGTGTAATTCCTTCGGTAGTTGCGAAACGATTATCTTCAAACTTTCCTTCTCTTTTTTTTGCGAATTTTCTAATTTTTTTATTTTTTCTCTTTTTTTTTATTTTTTTGCTAACTATACTTTAAATCTCGGTATAATTTCACCATCTTTACGATCATAATAATTCTGGATAATTCCTTCGGTAATTCTTTGTTCTTTCGGAATTCACATTAATTACGGTCGGTAGTAAAATCACGTGAGTTTTGACTTATAATATACATTTCCCATTTGCAGTGTGCGCATATTTCCAACCGCACCAAGATAGAAAATGACACAAAGACTCTGGGAAATATAATCTTTACACTTTAAGCATCTAGTCAAAACTGTAAATTAGACTTATTCTAACAGGGTAGGTTAAGGTTGTAAGGGGGGTAACAACGAAACACAATAATTGGTGTTAATTCTTAAAAATTGGATTGGACTTTACGGGTTGTTCTAGTGGATCATCACTCTAAAGATGAGAGTGGAAAAAAGTTTTAAACTGGGGGTTAACTAACCGATGTAGTTAGTTAAACGACAAAATGTATAGGCTATATGGTGTGTAATCCTAAAATTTTTCCAATTTAAACAAGTTACTCTAATTAAAATCCAGAATACTTTTATTTGTGGCATCGATCCCCCCCCGTGTATACCACCTGACAAGTTTTTTTAAAGTCTTACCACCATCACCGGACACTTATACAAATTCTTTGAAAATTTTTGGTAAACATTTGGGACCATACAGCTAAAAGGCTAAAATCCCTCACAATATTTACAACGGTTTACTTCGTTGCGTTGCCGGGTTAGGTAACTCTGTTCACTCTTCACAACATGTTGCCATGCTTGAAAAAAATTCTAAATTTGTAGCATTTATTTCTCATCATTTTTTTGTTGGAAAACTCCTACCGCAACACCAGTAAACATTCTACTTCACACACTCCTCTCCCCCCTCTTGCAATTCTCACTACTCTCACCTCTGTCTCCTCGCCTACCCTATATCAACAACATCTAAATCCCTACGGGCAACTCTTTCTATCAACGAATCCCTAGAACCGGAGCATCCCCATCTACACATACCTACTCCTCGCCGCACTACTTCTGACCGAGTCACCGGCTGCAGCTCCCCCTAGTGACACTCCTCTGCTCCTGTCACGTCGCGCCCGCGCCGCTACGCTAGCCTCCGCGCGCGTGCAGTTGAACAATCTCGCACTTGAATCGTTTCAAGCACAAGATCACATCACCACTCCACTTCCGTCCCAAAAGACGACACTCCCATAGCTCTCTAAGGAGTGTCACTACCTTCTCCATGCACCATCATACCACCTATCTTTTAGACCCAAATCACTAGAAGTGGTTCCTCTCCCGACACATGAAATCAAATATTCTCCAGCTGGAAGTCTCTCCATTAGTCGTGTATCATACTCTCTAATATGACTGGATCTACTCCTACACCACATACGCGCAATGATGTCTGTCAGATACTTGTACAGTGTAGTGCAAGAGTATTTAGTACCGCGCGTGATGATGTAGTGATATCAAATCAAGAATAACTGCTCGTACT
Organism: Tanacetum coccineum; assembly: GCA_026074375.1. Lineage (NCBI taxonomy): Eukaryota > Viridiplantae > Streptophyta > Magnoliopsida > Asterales > Asteraceae > Tanacetum > Tanacetum coccineum. Next base: position 26,094 of record BQNB010051535.1, on the reverse strand, counting down.
TATGATCATATCGGTCAGTCGCCTACTCCCCGACAGCTAGTATCTGCACGTCTACTATGTTCTCTACTTATTCCCCAGGTACGCCGTATTGTGACATGGAGGAAGTCGAGTACGCTGTATTTTTGTTCCGTTTTAACGAATACGTCGTATGTCTGTGCTGAAAAATATATGAAGGATACACGTCCAGACAGTATAAGCAGTATCCATGGGGTTTGGATACGCTGTATAGACAGTCTTTTATGAAGACATACTCGATAACAATTAAAAATACATTCCGGGTTGTCTCCAGACAAGCACTTTTGTTTTTGTGAGTCTTTAAGTTAGACTCCCTTCAGCTTCTCGTTGCGTCCATTATCTTACCTATAACTTCTTCTTCCTCTTTGTCAATGTCAAACGCCATCATTTTTTTTTTTTATATTTCTTCTTTGGTGCCTATTGACTTTGAAGCTAAACCCGCCTATGTCAGTGATTTCTATAGCCCCACGTGGATACATCATTTTAACAATGTTAGGACCGCTCCATTTCAATTTAAGTTTTCCAGGGTACATCTTCAAACGAGAATTATAAAGTAGCACCTTGTCGCCTACCTTAAAATCTTTATCACCATGAAGTCTAGAATCATGCCATTTCTTGGTTCGTTCTTTGTAAATTCTAGTTGTTTTATAGTATTCTCTCGTACAGACCATTCTGTCAATTCTAGGCCATAACTCATTATAGCTGCATAGACGGACTTTCGGCTAGCAAGCGTTTTTAAATCCATTTACATTGTTTTAATGCACATGTGACTTTATGCTCGATCTCTAGGGTAATGTTGCTTTCCATAATCTAATCTAAAAAGGCGGTACACCCGTCTGTGTTTTGAAGCCGTCCTTAAGGCCCATAAAGATTTGTTAAGTTTTTGACCAACTTTAGGATTGTACCCACATCGTCTTCTCTAGGATGCGCTTAATAGACCTATTAGTAACTTCAGTTGTCCATTAGATTGAGGGTGATATGCCGTGGATAATTTGTAAGTCACACTATATCTTTGTAAAGCTTTTTCAAGCTGGGAATTACAAAAATGTGTCCCTCTATCACTATCAAAAGCTTTAGGCATCCAAACCTAGGCAAAATAAACTTATTAAAAACTTACCACAAACAGAGCTATTCATTCGTAGGAAATGCTTGTGCTTCCTACCATTTGGAGACATAATCGAACAATCTAATATGTGTTTTATTACCTATTAGATCTGGGGAAATGGTCCCATAAAATTTAATCCCCATTACATCAAAAGAACATGACATTCTTGAATGTTATTTGTAGTCATTTCGTTCCTGAAGATATGTTTTCCGATCTTTGACATTGCCATCACATCGTCTTTTTACTCATTAGGAATCCGTTAAAGACACAAGGCCAATAAAATCCGGACTCATAAACCTTCTTTGCGGTAACTATAACACCCCGTGTTTTAGGGTCATTTGCGACGTCAATAAGTTCGTTATTAATTTTTAGTGTTGTACGCGTTTGCTTGTAATTTTAAAGCATTAAGTTAAATCGCGTAAGCTAAAAATTATCGTTAAATGTAAACGGGCATCAAACAATTAAACGTTTATATCAAGCAAGTGTTAAGTAATTATTTGGAGGACAATTAATAACTTTGTTCATTTTTATTTTTATTGGTTACGTAAATTGGTTACGTTTCACGATAAAATACGTTTAGGCACTCCCGGAACCACCAAAACTTTTCTACGCTTCAAAAGATACCCACGATTATACCCAATACTCAAAAACTACATAAATATCTTATGTATATGCATATAGGGCCGGATATGGTCTTTAGGATACAAGAAATTATCATAGAAAACACCTCCCCTTGTTTTCATGGGATAATCCCTACTTTTAGGAACATTGATTTGATTTTCTTACTTGCTCCAATAGTGAAATGGACTTATGACTTCCCTAGAAATCCTCTAGATGTTCCCTTGACTTGGCAAGAGTGTATAAGATCATGTATAGCAAGAGATAGAACACACAACACAAAACACTTAAAGGATATAAACTCAACCATTTTTCTCTCCTATTTTCCATCCATAACAAGGACAATAAACACTCCTTTTTATAAATCATAGCTTGATTTTCTAAGACCAATACAGCAATCATACATCCTTCCTATGATAACCTAAGGTGTTTGCAAGGGTTGGTTAAAGTTTTGCAAGGTTTAAGCAAGTTATTGAAGGATTATGGTTTTGGCTTGAATTAGGGTTTTTAAGAGTTCCAAGCTAGGGTTTTGTTGCTAAACAAGTGTGTAGATCTTGTTGTTCATCATCATTCATCATCATAAGGTTATCTATAAACTCTTTATGTCCTTTATTTATCATTTTATGCATTTTATGTTCTATTTAGCTATTCAACCATTTAGGATACTTTTAAACATGTGAAATGGATTTTTACTTATGATCATTGTTTTGTGAACTTTTGTACATATTATATTGATGTTAATATTGTGTTATAATGGAAGTATAAGCCTTGTACACTCTTGGTTTATGTATAAAAAGTTAATGTGTAAACTTGTTAAATTAGGGTTTCTTTAATAAGTTTTGATTAAAAGTAAGATTAGAGAACTTGTCATCTTGGATACATGGACAAAGTATGGGAACTACTATATGGACTTTTGTATATGTATTCATAATCTATAAAGTGTTGTAAAGTATTTGTAACAAGGTGTTGAAGCTTAAAAGTATAAAATCAAGCTTAAAACAAGTTTTTAACACAAACTTCAAAACTTTCTGTTTTGGGACGAAAATTATGTTTTATAAAGATAATACATCCGATGAGGATTCCAAAATGATAAGAAACTCAGACAACAGGAATAATAACGAAGAAGATACGCTAATTACGAGTTTACGACGATAAATACTTTTATAAAACTATTTTTATAAAAGTTACTATTCACCACAGAAACTTAAACTATTAAAACATCAATAAATTGATAAAACTTTTAATTACAAGAACGTGCTCGCAAGAATCGCTAAAAACGAAGCAATAACGAATAAGATACGACATTTACGGGTTTTACGCTAATTAAAATGTAAAAATAAGTTATAAGCTATGATAAACAGTAAAAACACTATTCACCACAGAATGTTGAAAACTTAAAAATGTAATATTATGATCACTCGTCTTAATACGAAAAGGTGGACGTAAGAAACGCGAGAAACAAACTTAAAACGATAAAGTTAGGTCATTTTTGCTAAAGGCGTATTTATAAACGTTTTTACTTTATAAATATGATTTCACTAAAACGATTAGATGGTGATGTAGCTATATAGAATTATATGTGGTTAGCTAATCAAAGTGCTATATTACTAGGGAGTTTCATAATGAGGCCTCTTCGGGGTGGCGTATCGACGAGTTATTGGATTTACGATTTAAAGTGTCCTAGCTCCTCATACGTCACTACATGACCTCTTAATTATGATAGCCCGAACGATAGTATGATGTAGCTAAAAAGGATTATATATGGTAGTTGTTAGTCTAAGTACTTGAGTACTCATACGACCTATATTAACTAGGTTGCATTCGGGCGTTAGCGTGATGCGTTTTCATTAGGGATATTTCATTATCAATTTACTAACTCGAGGTAAGTTCATAGCCCCTTGTTTTACATGATTTGTTTTATAAGTCTTGGGGTGAGAAACATGCATTGTTTTTATAAATGGACACAAGTGGATATTTTATGTTATGATTACGTGTTGCCTAAGTAGCGATAACCCAATTGAGCCCATTATTATGAACTGTCAATTACTGAATTGTGAGCGCGAATGTTATGAATAGATCTATTAGGATTGACATCCCCGTTTGGGTGATTAGCTATCACTGGCCAAACGAATGTATACCATGCCGATTTAAGGATGTTGCGGGTTAAAACATCAATACGGGCAATGTGGGCAATTTTATATTGCTATTTATTTAAGTCAAGCTTCAGTGTCATGAGCTTAGCGCAACGTAATTACATTTTATGATGTTTGCATTTGTTGCATTGTCATGGGGAAATCTTGTGGTCCTGTATTATACGATTTAATAAATCTATGAATTCACCAACTTTATGTTAACGTTTTAAAGCAATGTTTTTCAGGAGGTCAATAAGGCACGAGGTGCAGGGGATACATTGGTGATATATTTTGGATGTCATATGTTTAAGATTTGGTTGCATGCATTTTGGGGTATCCTGTGTCATGAACTAGAATCTTTGTAATATTAACAATGAACAAGTTAAGCTTCGGGCTTTTTGTAACAAATATTTGCTAAATCCAATGTATCAGTTTTAAACGACTTTTAAATGGTCGTTCTATATATATCTTGTGTTGTTGATCTTTGAAGTAACACGCCCCGGACTCTTATTCCGCTGCGACCCATTTTGGGGGTGTTACAGATTGGTATCAAGAGCCAAGGTTATAGAGAACCAGGTCAAATGTTTTTGCTGGACTATAACCGTTGTCAAAACATCGCATTCATACAAAGGGGTTTTTACGGGGCATTCATATACTAGTTGTTGCATTAGTCGGTTAGACTAGATGCATTCATGATTGATATACGTGTTTATAATATATTACGTATATAAGGGTAAGAGTCTTATATTAATATACTTATATAAGCTACTTTTTATTTTCAGATTTGATCATGTCGGATTCTGAGGATTCTACAGTTACGTACATTGTGGTATCCAGTCCGTATGAGGACTCATCAGACATGGGGTCACCAGGGGTCGAGGGATCACCCATGATGCTAGAGGACCCACATGCGTATGTGGTAGCTATTTTTAGGCTCCACCATCTCCTGATTACGTGCCTGTCCCTGAGGAGCCAGAGCAGGCACCACCTTTACCTGTGTACTTACCTTATGTACCAGAGCCGGTATACCTAGAGTACATGCCACCCGAGGATGATGTCCTACCAGCTAAGGAGCAGCCATTGCCTGTTGCCGCCTTACCTAATACTGAGTCACCGAGATACATTCCTAAGTCTGATCCAGAGGAGGATGATGAGGAGGATCCAGCCGACTATCCTGCTGACAGAGGAGACGACAGGGATGAGGAGGAGTCATCTGATGATGATGATGATGATGTTGAGGAGGATGAGGATAAGGAGGAGGAGGAGCACCTAGCTCCTACCGACCTTGCAGCTATTGCTTTTCTAGTTGATCAGGACCCATCCGATGAGGAGACTGAGCCGTTCAAGACCGATGAGTCTGCGGCCACACCACCATCTCCACCACACCCTACTTACCGCGTCATGGCTAGGATATCTATCCGACCCCAAGCGCCGACACCTTTCCTCTCTGAGAAAGATGCTGAGAGGTTTCTTGCCTTACCTACTTCACCATTATCACCCCTCTCTCCATACTCATCACCACTCCCTCCGATACCCTCTTCACTATTACCTATACCATCACCACTACCCAATAGCCCTACGCATATCGAGGCACCTTTGGGATTCAGAGCTGCTGGGATTAGACAGAGAGATACACTACCATCTCCTGTTCATGAGACTGAGATTCCCGAGATTTATTTACCGCTTTGTAAAAGGCCGTGTCGTACTGCTCCTACCCCTAGGTACGAGGTCAGGGAGAGTTCGGCAGTGGGTGTTGCTAGGCAAGATGGACCTGCCGTAGCTAGGGCAGACCTTTATGGATTTGTTGATATAGTAGATGCCGCTCTAGGATGCCTGATGTCTAGTGAGTTAGGCTATGGTATAACGGATACATGGGATGATCTTGTAGGAGCCATCCAGGAGATTGCACCGACTACCCTAGATGGGGTCAATCAGAGAGTTACCGAGCTTGTTGCCACTGTTGATCAGGAGGATGGCATCATGTATTCCCTGTTGGAGGATGCACGGGAGGACCGATCTCTACTGAGAGGCCGAGTCAACATGTTGTTTAGAGATAGGCCATATCATAGACGCACTGCTCTACTGATGGAGGAGGAGGCCAGAGTTTCTCGTGTCACTTGGGCACAGTGGATGGATGCCAGCGACAAGGCACGTTCTGAGGGCATGTCACTTTGGACTACGGTCATTGCTCAACAGTCAGAGATTACCGAGTTATGGGCAGCGGATCGCAGGAGACAGGCAGTGATTACAAAGATGCTGGCAGCAGACCGTCAGAGACAGAAATAGCTTATCGAGGCACTAAAACTGCTGAAGAAGTTACAGGCCCAGATGACAGAGTTTCAGAGGAATCAGGGACCCGCTAACGGTCCGGCACAGCCAGAGGTACCGGAGGAGGCCGGTAGCACCTCTTAGATTTGGTCATGATAGTAGCTATACTATGCAGCCTATTAAGTTTTATGGGTTATTCCCAGCTAGCAGACTGTATAGATCTTTTGTTTTGTTTAGCTACTTTGTATAGATCTTTTGATCATGTACTGGTTACTTTGTGCAGCCTACTAAGTGTTACGAGTATATCTCGGCTAGTATGGCTTTAGGTTATTTATTTTGTCTTGTAACCTGATCATTGTGATCATTTTGTATTCGAACCAATCATGTATGTTTTTCCAAGTTATATATGGAAGGGATGGATTATGTTATGTATGAAATTGAATTTATGGATTGAATGTCGATTTGGCTACCACCATTATTAATTTCATAACTCAGTTGTGTATTTTCACTGTGTGATGTGATCTCGTTTTAATTTATTGTGTATAGAGTGTGCATGGTTCTGATTTTTATACGTCAACGGGTATTATATTTTCTTGTGATTTGAAGAAAATGGCACCGAAAAGAAGAACCACAAGGGCAACACCAATCATAGACACTCCGACCACCACATCTGTCACTAATGCCCAGCTGCAGGCAATGATTGACCAAGGTGTCACTGCCGCACTGGCAGCACGTGATGCAACCCGAAATGGCGATGATAGCCATACTTCGGGAACGGGGTTGTCAGCGGATATGAACGCGTTGTTTGAGAGTGCACTTACCAAGACTTTATGAAGTGCCAACCCCTATATTTCAAAGGTATTGAGGGAGTTGTTGAATTAACTCAGTGGTTTGAAAGGATGGAGATTGTATTCCGCATAAGCAACTGTTCTGTGGAAAATCAGATCAAGTTTTCTACTTGTACGCTGCTAGCATGTGCTCTAACGTGGTGGAATTCCCACGTTATGACTGTTAGTTATGATGTTGCGTATGCAATGATCTGGACTGATCTAAAAAATAAAATGACGGACAAGTACTCTCCGAGGAACGAGATGAAGAAGCTCGAGGCTGAGTTGTGGAATTTAAAAGTGAAAGGTATTGATGTGCTAGGGTACAACCAACGTTTCTAGGAACTGGCATTGCTGTGTGTCAGGATGTTCCCTTAAGAGTCTGACAAGATTGAAAGGTATGTCGGTGGGTTGCCCGACATGATTCACTCAAGTGTTGTGGCATCGAAGCCGAAAACCATGCAGGAGGCTATTGAAATGGCGACTGAACTAATGGATAAGAAAGTCAGCACTTTGGCTGAGAGGCAGGCAAAAAGCAAGAGGAAGTTAGAAGACACTTCCCGAAATAACCAAAACCAACAGTAACCTTTCAAAAGGCAAAATGTGGCAAGAGCGTACACTGCAGGATCTGGTGATAAGAAAGCGTACGGAGGAATTAAACCTCTGTATACCAAGTGCAATTACAACCATGACGGTCTATGTCCTCCAAAATGCTACAAGTGCAACCGAGTTAGCCACATGGCCCGTAATTGTAGAAGTCCTGCTAATGCTAATACTGGTAGTAACTAAAGAGGTAATGGGGCAGGTCAAAAGCCTACTTGTTACGAGTATGGAGTTTAGGGACACTTCAAGAGGGAATGTCCCAAGCTGAAGAACAACAACAACCGGGGTAATCAGGTTGGAATTGCTAGGGCTCCAGCAAAGGTGTATGCGGTAGGGCAGGCAGGGACAAACCCAGACCCGAACATCGTTACGGGTACGTTCCTTCTCAACAACCGCTATGCTTCTATCTTATTTGATACTGGTGCCGATAGGAGTTTTATGTCCACTGCATTTAGCTCCCAAATTGATATCACACCAAATGCATTAGACCATGATTATGCGGTAGAACTAGCCGATGGTAAAATAGTGGGCGTTAATACTATTATTCGGGGATGCACTTTAAATTTTCTAGACCACCCTTTCATCATCAACCTAATGCCCATAGAGATGGGTAGTTTTGACGCCATAATTGGCATGGACTGGTTATCAAAATATCAAGCTGTTATTGTTTGTGCTGAGAAGATTGTTCGTATTCCCTACGGAAACAAGACATTGATTATTCGTGGTAACGAAAGCAACCAAGGAAGCGAGACATGATTGAATATCATCTCGTGCACTAGGACGCAGAAATACATGCTAAAAGGATGTCAGGTCTTTTTGGCACATGTTACCACGAAGGAGGCAGAAGACAAGTCGGAGGAGAAGCGACTTGAGGATGTACCTATTCTTCGAGATTTTCCCAAAGTATTTCTAGAAGACTTGTTGGGTCTTCCTTTGAGTTCCGAATTGATTTGGTACCTAGTGCTGCACCTGTGGCACGGGCACCTTATCGATTGGCGCCTTCCAAAATGAAAGAGTTGTCAGAGCAACTAAAGGAGCTGTCCAACAAAGGCTTCATAAGACCCAGTTCCTCACCCTGGGGAGCTCCGGTCCTGTTTGTCAAGAATAAGGATGGATCATTCCGGATGTGCATTGATTATCGAGAATTAAACAAGCTGACAGTGAAGAATCGTTATCCACTCCCACGGATCGACGATTTATTTGATCAACTACAAGGATCCAGTGTTTATTCTAAGATAGACTTGCGATCTGGTTATCACCAACTTTAAGTACGGGAGGAAGATATTCCGAAGACGGCATTCAAAACTCGGTACGGTCATTACGAGTTCTAGGTTATGCCATTTGGTTTTACGAACGCACCGGCAGTATTTATGGATCTCATGAATCGCGTGTGCAAACCATTTTTGGACAAATTCGTGATTGTCTTTATTGACGATATCCTTATCTACTCAAGGAACATGAAGAACATCTCAAGGAAATTTTGGAATTGCTTAAGAAAGACGAATTGTATGCTAAATTCTCCTAGTGTGAATTTTGGATTCCGAAGGTACAATTTCTCGGGCACGTGATTGACAGCCAGGGTATTTACGTGGACCCTGCCAAGATCGAATCCATTAAATATTGGGCATCTCTTAAGTCACCAATGGAGATTCATCAATTTTTAGGTCTTGTTGGGTATTATCGAAGATTCATTGAAGGATTTTTGAAGATCACCAAACCAATGACCAAACTCACTTAAAAAAAGGTCAAGTTTGATTGGGGTGACAAAGAAGAAGCGGCGATTGAACTACTGAAGGAGAAGTTATGTAGTGCACCAATTCTGGCTTTACCTGACGGAAGCGAAGATTTTGTCGCATACTGCGATGCTTCGATCAAAGGGTTGGGCGTTGTGTTGATGCAACGAGAGAAGGTGATAGCTTATGCATCACGCCAGTTAAAAATTCATGAGAAAAACTATACTACTCATGATTTGGAACTTGGAGCAGTAGTGTTCGCTCTGAAGATTTAGAGGCACTATCTGTATGGTACCAAGTGTACGGTGTTCACTAATCATAAGAGTTTACAACACATTCTTAATCAGAAGGAGTTGAACATGAGACAACGTCGTTGGTTAGAGTGGCTCAGTGATTACGATTGCGATATTCGTTATCACCCGGGGAAAGCAAATGTCGTAGCTGATGCCTTGAGCAGGAAAGAACGAGATCAACCGTTAAGGGTTCGAGCCTTAGTGATGACTATTGGCTTGGATCTTCCCAAACAAATCTTGAATGCTCAGACTGAAGCACGGAAACCAGAAAACATCAAGAGCGAGGATGTTGGAGGTATGCTGATTGAAAATTCTAAGGATCCGGAGAAATTTAGAACGGAAAAGTTGGAACCACGTGCGGATGGAACTCTATGCTTAAATGGCAGGAGTTGGTTACCATGTTATGGCAATTTAAGGACCGTGATCATGCACGAGTCCCACAAATCAAAGTATTCTATCCATCCGGGTTCCGAGAAAATGTATCAAGATATGAAGAAGCTATATTGGTGGCCCAATATGAAAGCCGACATCGCCACCTATGTTAGCAAGTACTTAACCTGTGCTAAGGTCAAGGCCGAACATCAGAGACTATCAGGTTTGTTAGTACAACCTGAGATACCTCAATGGAATTGGGACAATATCACGATGGATTTTGTCACGAAGCTTCCTAAGTCGTCACAAGGTTATGACACCATTTGGATGATCGTTGACCGACTTACAAAGTCTGCTATTTTTGTACCCATGAGGGAAACTGACCCAATGGAGAAACTGGCAAGAATTTACGTAAAGGAGGTAGTAACGAGGCATGGAATACCGGTCTCGATCATCTGTGATCGTGATCCTAGATTCGTATCAAATTTCTAGAGGTCACTTCAGAAAGCTTTGGGTACAAGTTTGGATATGAGTACTGCATATCATCCGCAAACTGATGGACAAAGCGAGAGAACCATTCAATCTCTTGAGGATATGCTACGTGCTTGCGTGATCTACTTTTGAAATGGTTGGGTTAAACATTTGCCATTGGTCGAGTTTTCATACAATAACAGTTATCACGCTAGCATTAAGGCTGGCTGCACTCGTTTGAAGCACTTTAACGTTGAAATGTCGTTCACTTACCCGGTGTTGGGCCGAGGTTGGACAAGGTACCAACTTACTGGTCCAAAATTAAGTGCAAGAATCAACGAGAGGAAATCATCCAGACAAACAAAGTATTCAAAACCGCATCGCAAGATCGACAAAAGAGCTACGCTACTTAAAGCGTAAACTGATGGAGTTTTTCAAGTGAGATAAAGTTTATGCTTAATGTTTCGGCCTTGGAAAGAGGTCGTAGACGTTTTGGGCAAATGTGGGGAAGTTAAACTCCCAGATATTTTCAGACCTTTCAAGGTATTGAAAAGGTTTGAGCCGTTGCTATACAAGCTTGACTTCCCTCAAGAGCTGAGCAGGTCCACAATATCGATGTCCTTATCCAAACTTGGAAGAAATGTTATTCTGAGAGACCATAGTCGATCCGTTGGAAGTACTCCCAAGTGGGATGACAAGCTTCATTTTGTTGAAGAGCCTGTAGAATCAAGATCGCAGAAGCTCCAAACAATTGAGCAAGCCCGTTCCCAATTGTCAAGGTTCGATGGAACTCTAGGCGGGGCCCTGAGTTTACGTGGGAACGTAATGAATCAATTACAGAAGAAATATCCCACACCTCTTCACCAAGACTCCACTGTCATCAGAGTGCCGGTGTGATAAGCCTTGAGGACAATGCTCATTTTAACGGGAAGACTATAACACATCGTGTTTTTAGGTCATTGTACGATGATATGTAAATCACAATTTATTTTTAGGGTTTACGTGTTTGCTTTTAAATCGATATCGTTAATGCTAAATCGCGTAAACAAAAAATGATCATTCAATGTAAACGGGCCAATTATACGTCAAATTAAAGTTTAACATCACGCAAGTGTAATATGAATATTTAGAGGAATAAATTATTATCATTTGCAATATATTATTTTTATTGGTTAAAGTTAAGTGTTTTACATTTTCGTGCGATAAAGTACGATTAAGGCTTCCCGGAAGCAGTTTTGGTTTTTTCAGTATAACTTATCTACGCCTTCATCAATACCCAAAATTTATACCCAATACTTAAATTTTATTTTAAAACTTCAAGTAAAATTTTTATTTTTTTTATTCAAACTTTATACATATAATCATAAAAGAATTCAAACCAAACCCTACAATGTGACAAATATACATGTATTTGGATTTAAACTACATTATACTTCCATATAAACAAAGTATACATTATAATAAAAGAATCAAAAACATATCCAAACTTAAACACATGCATAAGAACGAGTATAAGGCCTAGGAGGCCAAGATAATACCATGAACCGTCACAAAGTATCTTCATACATGCATCTTGCAATCAACTTGGATCTCATGACTATCCATTCTTATCAAGATATAGCTTCAACTTCTTCACAAGCCTTGCCACCAAGCATGAATCAAACTTGACACCTAAAATATCTCATACACCTCCTAGTAGTATAAAATAGGCAAGCCATTATTTCATAAGACCACAGACACTTCATTTCCTTTACAAGTAAAAATCATAACACTCTTCCTTTTCTCTCTTACTATCCCACGGCAACAAAATTTGTATTTTTGGGCAATCCTATACTATATTTTCTATCATCAAACAAATACACACATCATATCTAAGGTATTCTAAGAAGGTTTCAAGAGTTGGTTAACCATTTGCAAGGAAGGAATCAAGAAAAGGAAGAAAGGGTTTACTTGGGAAAAATTAGGGTTTCATCCTAATTTTTCAAGCCAAGAGTTTAAATCACAAGGGTGTGATTGGTTTTCTTTTCTCTACTCATCCACACAAGGTTTATATAAAGCGTTAAATCATATTACTAACTAAGAATTTATGTTTCATATGTTTATATTTTGCTAAATCACAGTTAAGGGTACTTTTGAAATATGTAAAATGGATATTTTACTTATGATTAATGTTTTAATGAACTTATTTAGCATGTCACCAGATGGATGGCTAAAAATGATGTTTAAAAGTGATGTATAATTTATTAACATGATGTTAAAGTAAAACATGTATATGTACAAATTAGGGATTCTAATGTTAACTTATGATATACAAGTCAAAAGGTAGTTAAACGTGTATCTTGAACAAGTATATGTACAAATTAGAATGTTGTGAAGTAGTTGAAAATAAGGTTTTTGAACTTAATGGTATTAAAATTCAAGCTTAAACATGGGTCTAAAACCCAAAGACCTCAACCCTATTGGTTTGATTTCGAATTAGGAGCAGCAAAATTATTTTTTAAAAATATAGTACATCTATAGGCAGGATTTCAAAATGATAAAAACTCGAAATCCGATTTATAAACGAAGAAGATACACTAATTCCGATTTTACGACGCTAAATACTTAATAAAATAAATTTTTATAAAGTTACTATTATGGTAGTAACTTATACACCTTTATAAACATCAATAAATGATAAAACTATCAATTACTAGAACGTATTCGAAAGAATCCGCTAAAAACGGAAGCTATAACGAATAAGAAACTACTAAAACGTTTTACGTTAATTAAAAGTATAAAACGATTTTATAGCTGTAATGAACATAAAAAAAAACACATACATCACAAAATCACAAAAACCCAAAAAGAGATTTTATGATCACACGTCTTCATACGATAGCGTGGGCGTGAAAAACAGCGAGAAACGGACTAAAAACCGACAAAGTTTATTGAGCATTATTGAGCTATCATATATCGGGGGGGGGGCGGGAGAGTAAGAGGGCGGGGGGGGGAAGAGTGTTTACTTTAGTAAAGAGAGGAGACACACACACACACAGTGAGAGAGAGAGAGAGAGCCTAGAAAAATTAGAGTAGTGCGGAGCGACGCGAGAGTAGTATAGTGGGGAGTAGAGGGATTATCTAGCATATCTCGGGAGGATGAGGTATATATCTTGATAGAGAGGGTGGGGTATAGGTATATTGAGCGAGTTATATAGTATATATATATATATACTTTGTTATTAGTTATTCAAAGTGCTAATATTACTAGGGAATTTCATAAGAGGCTTTCTTCGAATGGCGTATTGAAGATTGGTTGGATTTACGATTTAAAGTGTCCTAACTACTCCACGTTACGTCCATGATCATGACCTCTTAAAATTTATGAAAGCCCGTACGATAGTAATGATGATCACTATATAGGATAAATAATATATGATTGTTTGTTAGACAAACGTACTTGAATACTGATTTCGACCTATATTAAACTAGGATGCATTCGTCGTTAGCCTGACAGAGCGTTTTTATTTGGGCATATTTTTTTATCAATTTTAACTCACTCAAGGTGAGTTTCATAAGCCCCATGTTTTAACAATATAATTTACAGTTTTTGGGGTGAGAAACATATGCATGTTTTACAAATTGGACGCAAGTGTACATTTTATCATGAGTACGTTTTGCCTAAGTAGCGATAACCCACTATGCCTATGAATCATGAACTGTCAATTACTCGAATGTGAGCGCGAATGATTATAGATAGATCTATTTGGGATTGACCTCCCCGTTCGGGTGACTAGCTATCACTGGAAACGAACGTATATCATGTCAAATTTTAGATGTTACGGGTTGTACATCATCACGGGCAATGTAGGCAATATTTATATATTGTATTCATTTATGTCGAGCTTCGGTGTCATGAGCTTAGGAAAACGTAATTACATTTTGTGATGTCTGCATCTGTTGCATTATCACGGGGAAAGTCTTGCGGTCCTGCATATACATTTACATAAACCTATGAAATTCACCAACTTTATGTTGACATTTTAAATGCAATGTTTTTCAGGAGTTCATTAAGCCCGAGGTGCGAAGGATATATTGGTGGTTATATTTTGAAGTCATGCATTAAAGATTTAGTCGTATTACATTTTGTATATCTGTTATGGGCTGGAAATCTTTATAATAATAACAAGTAAACAAGTAAAGCTTCGGGCTTTTGTAACACATACTTTATTAAATCCAATGTATCAGTTTTAAACAACTTTTTGGTCGTTCTTATATTATCTTGTGTTATTGATCTGAGAAGTAACACGCCCCGGACCCTTATTCTGCTGCGACCCAATTTGGGGGTGTTACAGAAGATCACCTAGCACATCGAGTAGAGATGGAGAGGATGGTGGAGTAGAGAACAAGAGTTCAATGGGATCAAGGTTAATAGCTACCGGTGAGGTGAGCTTGGATGGTTGAGTAGGAGCGGGTGGTGGCGTAGTCAATGAAGGAGGAGTTGACTTAGGAGTAAGCAAGCAATTTTCATTGGAGTCAATTTTTATTGGAGATAGTGGTGGAGAGATTATTGGAGAAGTTGGTGGAGCTCCCGATGTGTAGTCCGATGGTGGAGAGAATGGTTGATAGGGAGGAGAAGAAGTTCTTGGATTGACAAAGCAACATGGCTAACACTAATTCTTATGTGCGGTTCGATTTTAGATTAATTTGTTCTCTTTAGGCAATATAAAGAATAGGAAAGGACACAAAAGGTAGGAGAGAAGAAGAGGCCAGATATAGTTCACTATTAATAGAGGACGATAGTAAGAATTGGCACTATTTTAAGGAGTTAGACTTAAATGTTTTGCTTGTTAACTTGGTTAAAATCTAATGATTAGATTATGGCTAAGGCCAACTTCTATATTTAGAGTCTAAGTTATGTGACAAGGAGGGAAAGTTTGAATTTGAATTTGAAAAATTCGTATTTTAATACAAGAACAGGTAATGCCCGGTTTCTGCCGGTGCTATTCTGAAAAGGGAACCGGCTTGAAATTTGAATGGCACCGGCCGACGGGCAGATGGAATTTTTGTAGTTAGTTTTTGAGTAAAACTTTGATATGTTGGAGGTGTAGTTTGTCTCGACTCGATGACAGAAAAAAAATGTTTTATTTAGAGAGAAAAACCCACAGCCTCCTTTTAATGTGGCTACAATGAACGTGTTTGAAACGACATATTGACCATAGGTGGTTTCATTTTATACGTTCCCACTAGACAAGTTATACTAAAACGTTTTTATTTGTATTAAACAATGTAGTAAGAGAATGAATTGACACAAATGAAAAGACCTTAAGAGAAAGTCTAAGAGTTTGGTTTCCATAATCCAAGGCCGGAGTCGAAAAGATTGAAGGGGTTGTCTCTTTTAAGTGGTTTGGTTAGAATGTCGGCAATATTATCTTCGGATGCAACCTTTTCGATAGAAGGATAGATACCCTATGAAAGTTATCACGAGAAAATGATGATTATTTCCAAACTTTTTATGCGAGAGGAAGGAACGGGATTTTTTCTTAATCATGGCTCCTTTATTGTCACAAAAGAATAGGTACATCATTTAATTAAACTCCATAATCACTAATGAGCTTGTTTATTACATCTATAAGGCATTGACAAGCTTTTCCGGCCAACCCGTATACGGCTTCGGTGGTTATGAGAAAGCTAAGGTGGTTTGTTTCTTAGACAACCAAGAGGTGAGACAGCAGCCAACAAAAGTACATACCCCACTAGTGCTTTTACGGTCGACGTAGTCTCCCGCGTGGTCAGAATCGGCATAGACAATAGTCTCAAGACCGGTTCCTTTTGGATACCATAAGCCCAAGTGGGAAGTACCTTTAATGTAACGAAAGATTCGTTTTACGGCTTCAAAATGAGAGGTTTTAGGGGCTTCTTGAAAACGAGCGTAGAGACAAACACTAAACATGATATCCGGGTGACTAGCAGTTAGATAGAGTAAACTACTAATCATACCATTCTATTTTTAGAACCTAAGTGATGTGACAAGGAGGGAAAACTTGGTTTCAAATTTGGAAAATTCGTATATTAATATCTGAGAACAGTTCTGCCGGTTCTGCCGGTGCTATTCTGTAGAGGGCACCGGCTTGAAATTTGAATGGAACCGGCAATCGGGCAGACAGGATTTTTGTAGAGGGTTTTTGAGAAAAGTTTTGATATGTTGGAGGTGCAGTTTTTCTTGACTCGATGACAGAAAAATTTGTTTTATTTTTGAGAGAAAAACCCTAAGCCTCCTTTTAATGTAGCTACAATGAACGTGTTAGAAACGACATATTGACCATGTGTTTCTTTGTAAACGTTCACGAGACAAGTCATACAAAAACGTTTTTATTTGTATTGAACAATGTAGTAAGATGTAAGAAAATGATTTGACACAAATGAGGGAGTATTTAGGGATTTTAGATTTCTAAAGTTGCGTAAGTTGGAATAGGTTCATTTGAGCAAGTAGATTCAACATGATCCCAACATAGCATGTGTGAGATGGATGTCAAGGTCATATTCTTTTCATCTTGGAAAAGGATATAGATATTTTCATGTTTTATGTTGGTAAAACATGTGGAGTAGAAGAAATATCTTGAGAGGCAACTTGATATTTTTCGGGCTCCAAGCAAATAGTATGTCCGATTTCTTGCTCAAACTCAAAACTGTCAAGATGATCGAATTTGTGATCCAAGTCATGATTTGAATAATGAATTGGATTACTACTCAAGAATCATCTGAGCTCCTCACACACTCATTTTAAAGAAAGCAAATCAAAGATTTATGAACCATATTCCAAGAAAGACTAAAGGAAGTACTGAGAAGGATTCATGATTTCTATTCTTGCTCATGAGGCGAAAGGAGTCATGGAAATCATTTTCTTTCTAGTACTGAAAGTTATTTTTGAACTTGAGATCTTAGAGTTCTTTGATTAAGGTTTCATATGACGGTGTCTAAGGGATGATCTTTAGATTCTTTGATGTTCGAGATTTGTTTATTTAATGGTTCATTTTCCTTGACTTCTAAGTCTTTACTTTGGTTTTTTATGATGTTGACTTCTAGTAAGTCATCATCTACTAAAGGAGGTGAACTAGGAGAAGGAGTTTCATCAAACTTGACATTGAGAGATTCTTTGACTTTCATGGTTTCTTTATTTAGAACTACATAGGCTTTACTATTAGGGGAATATCCCAAGAAAACATCTTCGGATGATTTATGGTCTAATTTTGTAAGGTAATCTTTGGTATTTAAAATGAAATATTTACTACCAAAAACTTTGAAGTGTTCTAAGTTGGGCTTTCTACCTTTGAAAAGCTCATAAGGAGTTTTTCCGAGGAAATGTCTAATAAGAATCATAATTGGAATGTAGGTGGAGGTGTCAACGACATTGCACCAAAGATTTTGAGGGATTGATTGTTCATTTAGCAATGTTCTGCTCATTTCTTGTAAGGTTCTATTCTTACGTTCTACTACCCCATTTATTGTGTGGAGGTACGTGAGCCCTAAAAAATTATGATTTAATGCCATTAGCATCACAAAAGCTCTAAATTGTACTTCATTATCAATTCCCCGACATGATCCCGTACGGATAGAAATAATGTGCAACCCTTTTAGTTTGATCCTTTTACTTAGAATTTCAAAATTAACAAAAGCTTCATTTTTTATGTTTTAAAAACCTTGTCCAAGTGATCTGAGTAGATCCTTCAACAATGACCAAAGTGTAGGAATTGCCCTCTGTAACTTTGAACGGCCGACGAACCAAACAAGTCCATATGTAAAAGTTCTAGACCATTTAGAAGAAGAAACCATGTGTTTTTGAGCCTTATGACTTTCATGTTAACTTGTTTCCCAACGTGCAAGAGTCGAAAAAGTGTTTTTCGCAATTTTAGTTTTGGTAAGTTTCGAACAATTACTTTAGTATGATAACGAATGTATAAGTCCCCGCATAATGGGCATGACCCAATCTTCGATGCCATAAAAGGTTGAAGTAATCATCTATAGAGGTTTAGACACAGGGCGTCTTTTGGATGAATTTCCCCATTTTCAAATGTAAGCCATTTTTCCTAATTTCCTTTCCAAAGTTATGCCGTTTTTTAATTAATTTGCTATCGGATTTCACAAATAGTAATTTGCCAATTATCGCAAATTTGACCTTGTTAAGAAGGATTAAACACTAAGATTTTGTGGGCTACTGTCTAACATTAATGATGGTGAAAGAAGTTAATGAGAAATCGTAACCTTTGTCGATAATCTTGCTTTAGTTGATACTGGACCAACCAACACTGTTACCTGATCATCAAAAGTGTTTATAGGATGAGCAAGATCTTTTGAGTTTCCCTCATATGCCTATTATAACGCTATCTTGGATCCATTCATCCGGGTCAAGTTTCACCTTTTGACGTACCTAGATACAATAAAAGTCAACTCAAGCATTTGGTCCCCAATATCTCATGGGTCCGTTAGTGTTATACATACCGTTGTATGTGTTCCCATGTAAGGAAATGTGATGAAAAGAACACATAAGATTATACATAGGAGGTTGGAATTGTTGTTCATGTTGTGTTTCATAGTTCCAATCTACTTGACGATAATCGCTTTTGGGGTAAAGGCTACTAGGTTTCCTATGGGTCATTTTATGGGGCGTTTGGATTTTACTTTTTCCATGTCCTTGACCAAGTTTTAGAATTGGTGGTAGTTTGTTACCTTTTGGTGCACCTAAAATAGACTTTTTGGTAATTAGAACGGAGTCATTTTGTTTAACTACGTTGGTTTCCAAGTCTTCTTTCTTTTATGCATTGTCATCAGACAGCTGGTGCTGTTCGTTTGAAAAAGTCGATGTTGTTGATGAATGGCACCGGCAAGCCGGTTCTACAGAGAGCTTTTTAAGTTGATCTCCTAGATTTTTGATTTTAGTGTTTCTAGAGGAAGCTATAGTCTCTGTGTATCCTAATCCACACTTATCTTTTGACGGTTTTTGCATTTTGACCATTTTTTGTAAAGACGAACTACTATTCTCAAAACTAGCTAGTTTTAGTTTTAGAGAGTTGACTTCTAATCTAAGTTTATTACAAGCATCACAATTGCTACTAGTTTCTTTACCTTTTTTTAATGTGTCTAGCTTAGTTTTAAGTTCGTTAATGATCTTTTTAAGTGATTCATTTTTAGCCTTTAGATGTTTGTTTTTGTTAATGATTCTAAGACTAATTTGACCAAGTTTGTCATACTCATTTTCCCTAGATTCATTATCTAAAGATGAACTACTATAGTAAAGATTATCGGATAGTACCAAATCCGTTTGAGTAAGACCATGAGATAAATATCTATCTTCCTTGAGACAACACCATATCGCTCCAACTTCTATAACAACGAAGCCTTTTGATACACACCGAAGAGTTTGTTAGTGGCAATCACTAAAAAGTGATTTGGATCACCACACTTGAAGCATCTTCGATCTTCCCTTCTCTCTTCCCTTGAATTTTCGGAAGTTCTTTTTGTCCGATCATAGGTTGTCTGACAAACTTTGCCTCTTCTTCCAAAGAATGTTTTCTTGAAATCCCTTATCGTCCATTGCATATTCCTACATCATTTGGCTATCCGAAGTAAGATGTGTCATCATCCACTCAAGACTTGTTTTTGCTTTAAGTGCGAGAGACTCGTACATTTCTTTTGTTCTTGTGCAAATCATCAAATCCTTCTCAAGAATTACCTCATAATACTTTTAGTTTACCAACAATTCGTCTAGAGATAGCTTTGACAAGTCTTTGGATTCTTCTTATTCGCGAGTTACCTTTGGTCGCCATATCGATGAAAGAGCCCTCAAGAAAATTTCCTAACAAGGGTACGACTTGAAAAAGAAACTCAAGGTGCTTTAAGAGACAGTAATAATGTATTAAATCTGAACAGGTACAATCATATTGGATTCATCGTCGGTAATGGAAAACTCCCTCATAGTTTAATGAACAAAAAAGATCTATTTTAATATCTTTAACTTGTTGTTACCTTGATGAGTAGTTTATTAAAGAATCCCCCAAATATTTTGAGCCGTGTCACAAATGAAAATTCATTCATATACCCTTTTTATGGTAAAACATTGTATAAAACCATTTTTAGCCTCATCAATTTTTGAAAGCATTTTCTTTTGATTTTCATCAAGCTTTTCATATGGTCTGTAACAAACATCCATATCATCCTTGTCTTAGATGGTAAGGTTTTATTACCATGAGCTATGATATACCAAATGATCAATATCCTTATACTTCACTAATCTCATAACGTTTTTTCCAATAAATAAAACAATTTTCCTCGAAGAGAGTGTTGGGTCCGTGATCATAAGATTTACCTTCTTGTATTTTTCGAATCATAATCGTTTTAATAAGATTAAAATACAATTTATTTTAAAACTTTGATAACCTAGCTCTTGATGCCAATTGTGAAAAACTAGAAGGGGGGATTGAATAGTTTTCTAAATTTTTGGCCTTTCAAAAATTGTAAAACACTTTGTTTGAAACTTTTTTGGTGAAGTGATCTAGATATTGATGTTTAGCAATTAAGAAGTAAATATGTTTAAGATACAGAGAAAATAGAGGGTAGAAAGAATTCACCGGGACAAAGCCAATTAATTTATAGTGGTATCATCTACAAGGACAGAACCTTCCTTGCCCTACTCCAACTTCCCCAGTCCACTTAACTCGAGAGTTTGTTAAACACTAGTCACTGAGCTCCTTTCACTTGGCGGAGAAGCCTTCACAACGATGGTACACTTCTATAGATTACAAAGATGATCACCGAATTTCTCACACACGAGAATTGATAATAACACAACTACACTTGATGTACAACAAACAAAACAACAATAAATCACAGCAAGATGATATCTTGAATAAGTAAGAAAGAATCAAGAGTCAATACACATATTGGGAGGCGTGCTTGAAACTTTAGCGTATTTGGCAATTCCTTTCTTGAAGTGAATTACCTACACAAGATTTAGAAAAAGATGCTAGAGAAAGAGAGAGATCAGTTTATTAGAGAGAAGATTAGATGAGAAAGGTTGTGTCAAAACATGAGAAATGGCTTGGTATTTACACCCAAAACATTATTTACTGTAGTCCAGGTTCTACCCGGTGTTGTTTACCAATGCAACCGGCTTGCAAAACTAAGGTCGAGCGCAAAACATTAACTAAATCCGATTTTTTATTGCAAAATCTTGAGAAATCTTGTGTAATCTTATGAGATTTTCCTTGGATTTGCTGCATTTGATTATACACTAAATGAAATAATTAAATTAATAAGTGTAAGATGATTTTGTGTAAAGTTAGGGTTTAAAAAGATTTGTGTACTTTTTCAAGTTGCATGTGTTTTTCTACAAAGATGAGAGATAGTAAAGAGATCATGTTTTGAGATGATAAGAGGTTTGAGAAGAAGGGTGAGTTAGAATGGTTATGTTTTGTCATTAATAAAACCTAGGTCTAAGTTGATTGTAAAAACGTTTTGTTTAAAACCGGTTTATTTGTATTAACAATCTTACTCTTTAATATTAAAGGTATAATTTATTTGATTGCCATTGTTTATTTTAGTTGTATCTAATCAAAACGTTATGCAATTTTATCCCATCAGCGTCTTTGACTTGTGGATCCCATTTGATGAGAAACCTTCTCTCGTTACGTTGTTGTGAGTGTTTGGTATTAGGAGTTGTTTGTTGCTTTACTACTTCTTGATTGTGTTCGATGGGTCATATATATTTTCTATCATCAGATGTTAAGAAGATATATGTAGATGACTGGAGATGATAAGGGTAAAATTGACATTTTATGTTTAAAACATAATTATCATGTATTTTAAAGTTTTAAATATATATAAAATAATGAATTGGATATAAATGACATATTTAGGTCTTTGCAAGGATATGTACGCAATTATGAATTTTGCTCGGATATATACGCAATTATTAGCCTTTGGACAGATATATATGCAATTCCCTCATAAATTAAAAATGTGAAATCAACCGAATAGCCTCTGCCTAAGTATCGCCTTCAACTCTTCATCGTTAGTCGACAAATATAACGCTTCGTCTCTTTGACGGCTCAACAAACGTCGGATTTTCAGCTCCGCAACCTTGAGTTCCAGCTCATATTTTTTGATCCGCAATAACTTTGACATTTCTTGGTTCTTTTGAACGTTATACGGGTCGCTGGCCATTACATACTCGTTGGCCATCATCTTGGCCAACGATTCCACATCCAAGGCATTTTCTGAACCTGCCGATGACGATCCCGCTTTCGCTTTCGCTTTCGCTTTCACTTTCATCTTTGCTTGGCCTCTCCCCATGGGACGACTTTGACAAACTTCCCGCACTTCATCTTCCTCATCCTCAACCGTGCTATTCAAATTGATACTTTCGTCTCCTGACTCCCTCGTGTTGAACGAACTAGAGCTGCTCGACTTGTATCTTTTGTTCTTTTTCTCCCCCCTCTCTTGCATAAACTCTGGAACTTCTTCGCTATTCCATTTATCACATTCTTTTAACTCCTCCCAGCAATGAACAAGTGTAAACGGGACTCTATATTCAACTTGATAATCTGTCATTGCCCTTTGAAGATAATCCGCGTAGCCAGCTTCACTATTGTATGTCCGAATAGTGTTAGCGTACGCACCACAAAAACTAACAACTTTCGGACGCACGGTCTTCCATTTTCTGTTAACCATATCGTACGTTTGACGCTTGGCGATCAGACAATTCGCGTGCATGTACTTCATGACCTCAACCCAAAACCTCTTCGTCTTTCTCGCATTACCCATAACGCTACCTTTAGATATACAAACCTAACATTTGCACAATACAATCTCTTCCTCAGGGGTCCATGGATAACAACGTTGGTCCTCGCTTTTTTCGTTCTACGGCTTCGGGGCCGCTTGGCGTCTTCGGTTCGACATCTTCTTCTTCTTCGGGGTCGGGACTTGTATCTCTTCCACTTCTTCGACAAGGGAATGCTCCTCATGAAACGACTCCGAAAACTGAGGGTAGTACATTTCGGTTAAGTCATCATCAGCTAAACTAAAACGTCATACGAGAGATGAAGAACTAACAACGTTAAGGTGAGATGAAGAACCGACAACGTTGGGTTGAGATGAAGAACCAAAAAGGTTAGGTTGAGATGGAGAACCGTCAACTAGAATACCACAACATATGATCTTGTGAACCATTATTCGTTCAGTGCCAAACATGTTGTTT
Source organism: Tanacetum coccineum (assembly GCA_026074375.1). Lineage (NCBI taxonomy): Eukaryota > Viridiplantae > Streptophyta > Magnoliopsida > Asterales > Asteraceae > Tanacetum > Tanacetum coccineum. Next base: position 2,426 of record BQNB010051535.1, on the reverse strand, counting down.
TGCTGTAGTATCCACATGTTGTTTTGTTGTCCATATGGGTTGAACACATTTTGTTGTTGTTGTGGAGGTGTGAATGGCGTGTTATTGTATGGTTGGTGATAGTATGGTTGGTTTGAGTAAACCAGTTGTAGTTGTGCGAAGTTAATTCGTTGTGATTCTTGGGTTGCCGGTGGAATGTTTCGGAGATTGAATGTACCTTCTGCAGAGTGTCTCGGGTTGTTCTTCGTTGTTAACGATTTGTGTTATTCAACTTTGCAAATAAATGTATGACGTGATCTAAAGTTTGTTAAATTCTTATATGCTATTTTAAATAATCATTTTAATTACATCATTTTTAATGGGTTGGATCCAAAGCCCTTCCTAGTCACATAAATATGATAAGATAATTTTGGTCTTCTAAATCAAGAGTTGTGGATCGGTTGTTTGGGCTACTTAAAATTATTGTTTTTTTTTCTCTTTAGCTTGTGTTATCTGTTGAGAATCTGGTGTGAAAGGATTCGAACCTTTGCAAATTTTATATTTATGTTGGAAGAATTGTTAAATTTGAATTGGTACCTTTTTTTTGTTTATGAACTTTGTTTAGCGAAGCAAGATCGAGAATGCTCTGGTTACATTTTCTTCCTCATTGTGTTGACCTCCATTTCTTGTTTGAGTTTGTGTTAGATACAAAAACAACAACAATAACAACTAACCCAAAAAGTGAATAAATAAACTTACTTGCCCTCATAGAAACCCATCAGGTGTTTGATCATTAAAGAAAAGATAATGAAAGCAGTTTGATTTTCCAACAAGCATTAGAGTTTCGTCGGTAGACACACAACCAACTTAAGAATCTCCTGGATTTGCAGATGATGTGAGAGGGAGAGATTAGACACGTAACATTTATTCTTTTGTGTGGTGAACACGTATATCCGAGTAATATTGAAAAAAAAAAGCCATGGTAACATGCTGAAGCAGCAACCCAACAACACACAACTTTAAATGGCCAAAGTATTTTGGCGGTATTAACCAGGGGTGTTGATTGGTTCGGTTATCAGGTTATTTGGTTAGTTCAGTTAAATTTTTTTTAGTCAACTCGAAAATCGAACCGAACCGAAAATCAAATTCGAATTCGGTTCGGTTTTCTGGTTGACCCGAATAACCCAAATTTCACTATTTTTTTAATTTAATAATGGATTGAGACCCTCTAATGTTTAACTCTCTCATGTTCTCTCATGTTAGTGATAATGTGAGATGAGACAAAATAGTAAATTATTTCCATTAATTAGTGGTGGTCCCATTTTATCATTTTCATGTTGTTGATTGGTTCAAATATTATTAACATAAAAAGTGTTTTTTTTAGGGTTAATAGACAAAGAAGTTAATATACTTTCCCAAAAAGTTTGCCTAAGTTACTCAACTTTCATTTTGTTTACTTAGGTTACTGAACTTTTGATAAACATACACCCATATATTTTCAATGTTAAGTCTTTCCGAGTCAACCTAGAACGTATATTTTTAGGTAATAGTAACCATAAATGTCGATGTTTTTTTACAATTCAAATGATGTTTATGTATATTTTTTGCAAAGTTGAGTAACCCCAAATGTCAATGTTTCATAAGTTTAGTAACCTAAGTGAACAAAAATGAAAGTTTAGTAACTTAGGCGAACTTTTATAGGAAGTAATAGTAAACTTCTTTGTATAATAACACCTTTTTTTTATATTATGATAACATTTAATAGTAATTTATATATAAAAAATATATAATATTTATAATGAATTCCTTTATTCGGTTTTCCCCTCGGTTCGGTTATTTTTTTGGTTCGGAGTGGCGCGCGAACCCATATCCAAAACCAAGAACCGAATTAGTATCGAATTAGTAGTTCAGTTCGGTTCGGTTTTGGTGAATTCGGTTCGGTTATTAGTTCGGTTCGTTTATTTTCGGTTCGGTTATTAGTTCGGTTCGTTTATTTTCGGTTCGGTTCAGTTTCGGTTTTCGATTTATCCGGTTTTTTCGGTTTTTAAGCTCACCCGTAACAATATACAAAAATCAAGTACACTGGTATCATATTGCATTGCAAGATTAAATTAACGGAGGAATACCGACATTAGGCAGGACAAATATTTTGATAACAAAATGAAAACTCAACTAGAAAGGACAAGTCAGCCGACTTCAACTTCTACTATTGTTTGTAACTTGGGTGTTTTTTTAAATAATTACTTGGGTAAATTACATTGTTCGTTTCCAAACTCCACCTCGTTTGTCCGTTTGGTTCCTAGATAACGGGGACTCTCATACGGGGTCCCTATTTGACACCGTGCCTACCCGTTTGGCCCCTCAAGCCCCGTTATACATAACTAGGGGTGAGCAAAAAAACCGGTTGCCAAACCGGAAACCGGTTCCAACCCGAAAACCAAACCGGTCAAACCCGGTTTTGACCAAAC
>BQNB010051534.1:5486-40935 GCA_026074375.1 Tanacetum coccineum | reverse complement strand
ACTTAGCACACATAAAATCACATAGCATCACACCTAAACACATAAAATGAACTCTTAGCCATATCTAAAGATATAAACTAACCTACTCAAATCACGGTTGTCACATTTATTGTCTTTGCCATCATGCGATCTTGTGTCTTGAACAACATGATCATACTTTGCATCATCTTGAAAGCTTGTTAACAATCTCCCTTGATAGAATTGATATCTTAAAGGAAGATCTTGAATATTAGAGTTTGCGAAAGTCGTTGTCTTTAATTCTTGAGATTTCTTGATTCTTGAATCTTGATGCTTATAGTATGTCTTTGTAGTTTTAGCATGAGCATATGGTAATGAATCCGACTCTACTAGAATGAGGCTGTAACACCGTCGTTCGTACCTACATTTAAATGTTAGTAATAACAACAGATATGGACGAATATGGCTTTGTCATTCCAAGTTTACGTTAGTGATAATCAACAGATATGGACGAGAGTGTCTTTGTCACTTCGTCGAATAAGGTTGCAATAACCACGGTTCCCCGTTAATCAGTATAAATACTGCCTGTGATCAGATAGAATTCATATGAATCTTCTTGACAGGGTTTCGCAGCTGCACTAGCCGTTCTCGTTACCGGAGCGTCTCAAAGCAGACAACACGGTAAGAGTGAATCAGATAGTTACTATCTTTCTGATTAAACCGTCAATTCATTTTACTGGAACAAGTTTGATTCACATAGAATCGCACCATCGTTTCTTTCTAGTTGACACAAGTTTGATTCATATAGAATCGCACAAGTCACCTACCAAGAGCTTGTTTGATGTTGGCTCAAGCAGGATTTCCATCTTCATGGTGAATACTTAAGTATCACTCGGATGTTCTGGCAAAATCACAAGGATAATGCGTAGGACTCTTGTTAGCAGCTTGTGAACTTATTGGTGTTCAACAAGTGTTTTTCATGGAATGCGTCCTAATGAGATTTATTTTATTGATCTCTTGGCTCTAGACTCGATTACTGCGTTTTGGTTTTAGTACTCGGAGGCTAGAGCAGACTGCCACCTATTCAATTTTAACTAACTCAGAGTGAGAAAGTCAATAGAAGTCATATGTATCTCCGTGACAAATGACACAAGTTTCTGTTGAGAGAAACTCGAATGGCTGGGAATGGTTGGGCATTGCATCACTGGGTCCATGATGTCGTCTCTATTATTAGAATTCATTTTGTGAAATCTGATAGATTATGTATTGACCCGGTTTCTGCCTAAGGTGTAGGGAGGGCTTCTTTGTTTTCACCCTTTATCCATACATTTCTTTTTCATTCTTCAACCCCTTTAATGCTTACCAAGACATCATTACTAACACCTTATTGTGATTGTTCCAGTGTTAGCTCAATCTTAGTTGGCATTATTCCCTTAAACACATTCATCTCCAATCATACCTAAGGACTGCTATTTCTAACAATAGATTGTCCTTGGGTAGATCCCTCCGGTTTTGGTTGGATCATAGGACTAATACCTAACCTAACCACCTTATGACTTCAGAATCGTCGTGAATTAAGATGTTGTTGGGTATGAGATCGTAACCATAAAACCTTTTTCGAAGAGTATCAAGCACTTTGAGTCGATTAGATCACTTATTATTTTCAAGATCACATTTTAATTACATTTCTCCCCTTATTTTAAATACTAATTCACTTAGTTTTTGAAATACCTTGTGATTAAAATTTTTCATGAAAATTCCATGGAGCTAACTTTTATACTTAGCATGAATTATATAGAACATTAACTTGCTCCCCCTCAATTTTACATATGTTTGACACCAAAAAAATGATACCAAGTTGTAAAATGAATATAAAATTAAGGGTTAGCATTGTTGAGCACATAATTTTGAAAGATTATGAATTGTCATTGAAGAATTCTTGAAAAATTGTGCTCAACCACTAAATCATCTTATAACATACAATCTATTGAGTAGTCATTATTATTACTGAGTTGTTATTAAGACTTTTTATAATGTTTTGAATATATAAAATTGTCATGTTATGATGTATCCAAGATCATTAAAACTTTGTTTTTCGAAAAACTCCCCCTCAAACATTGACTCATATTGAAAATGACACCTAATGTAGAAGAATTGTCTTGTAAAACTTTATGAGGGATGGAGTGTTGAACACAAAATTTTAAAAGATTATGAATCGCCATTGAGAAATTCTTGAAAAATTGTGTTCAACATTTTGAAAAACCAAATGTTAGAAGACTTCTCTTCTAACTTTAATGATAAGCGCACTGAAACGTACACTCTCTTTTGTCGTTCGGGTCTGAGTTGCAATCTGAGAGCAATTATAAGTCATAAAGTGTAGGTCCTTGTGTTGGATCTATATAGCCTTTGTAAGATAATAGCTAACTTGAATAAATCCAAATCAACTATGTGAGAGACACTGACTATGAATATCATGTGTTAATGCGGAATCTTAACACAAGTATTAAGAAGATCCGAGAAGAATAATTTTTTGAAACATTATTCTGATTTTTTGATTTTGTATTTTCTTTTTGACATTTTTATATTTTTGTATATAGTTTTTTTCAAAAAAAGTACATGGTGAATATTTGTTCGGGGTGCATGCGAGAAATCAGCATCAATTCTTCTCATGTATGCAGTATACTTATAAACCATGCTAAGTAAAGTAGTATACACCACTTCCCCCTGGAAGTTGACATGGTAACATCAAAGTCAACTAAGTCCCGAATGCACACATTTTCCCCCATAATGGTTTTGAACTCTCGGAAGCATCATTTTCGTGTACGTACATATACTCGAGAAGTTCTTATCTTAAGCACAAATCTTGAAATCTAAACAAAGCATTACCCTCTTGTCTTCAGAAACCGTATAGGAGATGAAAAGCTATAAATAAGGAACTTGGTATATCAAGGTCTTGTTATGAATGTCGTTGAAGAACTTTGGAATTTTGCTTTTTGTCTGATGACAGTACCATTGTCTTTGGATTGGGACCAATAATAATCCCGAGAGAATTGCTTGTTACATCTCAAACCTTTAGATTCTCTGGCTAACTTTACCAACTCGAATTCTGTCGGCTATTGTTTATGACCCTTGGTGAAGTAATCTCCGATATACCACTTTGAAAAATGAAGTAAAATCCACAATTTGTCCCCAAATTTGTTACTTAAGCTTGCACTGTTGTGATTGAAGAACGGTGCAAGATTAAATCTATAAGTACTCTATACCCCCACCGGAAAAGTATAAGAAGTACAACGCCTCTTAAAATTATCCACATCGACTTCTGCATGTGACACTGAGTACTACAACGTAAATCCTTTAAGTGATAGTTATCCAGGTCCGCAACCAACCACCCCTAACTTCTGGTAACTATATAATTCAAGTCTTAATCATAAGCTATATACGTACAAGCAAGTCATCAATCGATAGATTGGGTTTAAAGAAAAGGGGTAGCAAATAGAAGGAAGTCTCTATGATGAAATAAGTAGACGCATTCATGAAATTCAACTTCAATCTCAAATAAGGGATACCAAATCAACTTCGTGAACACTTGTCATCGTAATCCGAATTCTTAGCCGTTTGTCATTTATCGAATCTCTTCAGAATCGTTTTAGTGTTATGTATCATGTTTGTTGTGTTGTTGTTCAAGAATGTCGTTAAACTAGAACAAATGTTATTTTTAATTGTCATCAACGAATGAACATTGTCTAGTCCAACTTGTCATTATAGCGTTTTTGTACCCGGCTTAATCCAATAATTACTAGTAGCAAATTACTAAGTAATTTTTTGGATATAAAATAAATTTCAGCCCAATATCAATTTATTATCAACCCATAAACCTTTTCTCAAACCAACGCAAGCCCATATCGAGTAGTAATAAATTCAGCCCAAATCATTTGAGCTATACTCAGCCTGCTTGTAATGTCAGCCCAACATACCATTGAATCAGCCCACGTTGATATTCTAAAAAAAACCGGCCTAAATCCATGAGTGAATACTCAGCCCACTCCACAATAGTTATAACCCAGGCCCATCACAAATTATACCCCTTATAATTAGGGCACACTAACCCTAAAACCATTCATAACCGCCTCAATCTCTTAATTTATTCTCTCAACAAACCAAAAACGAATCTGCTCCCCAAGAAAATTTAGCAGATCTCTTTCATTTTTTCAATCACATCCTCTCTGCCATCATAAATAAGACCAACCAGCCCTAACCCTTGTTTCATACACGAAGTAAAGAGAGAGTTTGTTCAATCCAACTCGAAGCTTATCAAGAATCACGAAGTCAAGTCTTCAAGATCTTTTGGAAAAGGTCTCTGGTAGGTTTATTTATGTTGTTTGTGTGTCAATCGAGAGAAAGAAAAGAGTTTAACAGATTTGTTAAAAATCTTTCTTTAAATCTCGAATCTTAAAAGATCAATGATGAGGTTTTAATTTCGTGTGTATGATCTTTTGAGGGTCATCGTTGTATAACACGAAAAAAAATCTGAGATCACTTTATTTGTATTTGATTTCGAGTCAATGATGTTTGTATGGAAATGGATTAGAAGTTTTATAAATGTGACGAAGGGATGTTAGGATACTTTGTGGATTTGTGGATTGATTATGACGATGGGCTGATGAGGTTGTGATTATGTTGTTGAGGTTGTGATAATGAGAAGATTGGTGATTGTTGTTGATTGTTGGCTGTGTTGTTCGATGTTGAGGTTGTTATTGGTTGTCTTCGAGTCTGTTATGTCCCTCCTTTTTTTTCATTGATGTTAGACCTTCTAGACCTTGACTTTATAATGAGTTGACCGGGTCAACTCGGTAAATACCGAGTTGACTCGGTTTGGCTGTAGGTAGCAAAACGCAACCAAGCAAATCGCAAGATTTTTCCACAAAACGTAACTCTTTATCACAAAACGCAATGCGATTTTCTTCACAAAACGCAACATTTAGAAAATTTGGCAGAGTTTCGTTTTGTTTGCTAGCTATAATGGTCTTCAATCACTTGCAAAACGCAAGTTCCAACAAAACGCAGTGAGAGGCAAAATGCAATTAACAGATCGCAAGAGACCAAAACGCAACAGTACTTTTCCTTAAAAACCGGATCTGGGTTTTTTCTTTTTTCATCAAAACGCAACCAAGAAATAAGCAAAAACCCAGATCTATTTCTTGTCTTGTAAGCTCAAAAAGTAACAGATGTATAGCATAAACATCATCAACATATATCAATTTCGTGATTGATTCTTAGAAGGAGAAGAACACCTGTACCACGAAACTGATTCTGTTAAAAAACAGATTACAAACATGAACATACAACTTGAAAACCAACGAATAAGCAACCTGATAACTGAGATGAACAGTACAAATGATGCATGCGTGAAACAGTAACATCGAACTGTAACAACAAACAAAAGAAACCGATACACCCTGAGGCAGTTCGATGCCAATTGTAGAAAATAAATACAACAAGAACAAGGATTAAAACTAATCTGGAGGTTGGGTAAAATGAAATAGATGTGTAGCCATTTTATTAGAGGATAAAGGATAAAGAGATGGGAAGAGTGTGTGTGTGGTAGAGAGAAAACTCACACACTTACACTTTTACAAAGTGAGCTTCACCCCTCCATGGAAGTATGGAGGGGGTATTTATAGTCCTAGTGACACTTAACTATTGTAACTAGTCATTATTAGTCCCTACGTGTCACGCTATAAATGAACTAATGTAATTCTGGATATGTCACCATATTTTAAGGCTAACATGTAGGTACTCCGGTTGTGCAGAAGTCTGGGATTCAGTGTTATAACTGCAAGGAATATGGGCATGTATCAAGGGAATGTCAAAAACTGAAACGAGTAAAGGATGCATCTTATCACAAGGAAAAGATGTTATTGTGTAAACAAGAGGAAGCTGGGGTTCAGTTGAATGCAGAACAAGCTGATAAGAAGGATGATACTGATGATGAGTCTGATGATCAGGAATTGGAAGCACATTATATGTACATGGCACAGCTTCAAGAGGTTACTCCAGATCCAGTTGACAATTCTGGACCAATCTTTGAAGATAAGCCAATGCATAAGGTACAAAACAATAATGACAACTATAATGTGTTTGCCATGGAAAATGAACATCCTGAGCAACCTGAATCTAGTAATGACATATCTGACGGAACAAGGTAACACCAATATCACTATTGATTCATTGGATATATGTTATGATAGAACTCAAGATGACCAGGATGATACTGATGATCTTGATTAGAACTATTTGCTTCATCTTTAATTCAAAACTAAATGTAATTGAATGACAACAAAAACCGAAATAAATTTTTTGGAATCATCAACAAGGCTTTAGTTGATAAATAAAAGTGAAATTGAAGATTCAAAACTAAAAATAAAATTTAGAAACATCAAACAACCTTTCAAAGAAGCAAAGAATGAACTGACTAAGACGAACTCAGTGAATTTTAAAGACCTTAAGAAGTTCCAAGCGAACTTATAGTATAATGATGTGAATTATGCGTCAAAGGTGGAAATTGATCGTGCAAAAGCTAAAGGGGATTTAATGTCATACAAAATCAATTTTGAAAAGTCATCTAATGCATATACTCGAAAAATAAATGATTTAAATTAAACGATTTCGAATATGATAAAGGAGCTTATGCACATCAAAACCATCGCCAGAATTCACAAGCAAAAGAGCTCGAGATAAGCTTTTACAAAACTCGTGAAAGACAAAGAAATTGATAAAGTCATTGCTTTAGAAAACAAGTCAGGTTTTGAATGATATGAATTATAACCCCAATAATGTTCAAACAATGAATATGCTTAATGCTAATTGAAAAACGAGTTTTCAAAACGAGTTCCTCAAGAAAGCTCAAAGAGAATCCTCGTTGATGATAAGGTTGCTAATAATTAATAATCTTGCGTTAATGTACCCCTGAAGCTGACGAAACGATTCGTCTGGACAAAGAAAGGTCGATCAAAATTATGGCGAATAATCAGACCGTTTGATTTATGGACCAGTATGAATAATCGCTATGATTTGTTCGTTCCACAACGGAAAAGTCGCCTGAACAACACTATTTTCCCCAAAACGTCAAAGAGATCCTAGAGCACCTAATAAAGAATTTTCCAACGAGTCCTTTCGTACACAAAAAACTTTGTTAGAAAAATAAATGGATGACTCCATTCCTTTGATGAATGTGTAAAGCTCTAAAGAACTTTTTGCTAAGATTAAAAAGATGTTGACACATTTATTGATGGAGTGGAACGTTGCAAACAAACAATCGCTAAAATAACATAGTTTGTAACATAGATCCTTTCGATGCAAAACCACAATCGAAGAAATTTTGCCCCCAATTAGAAGAAAAATAGCGACTTAGAAACCTTTCACTTTGTGTTTGAACGAGAATGTTGCAGATTCAGATACTTTAATTCTCTTGAACATAACTAACACGCTCAAATCTCAACTGGAAACTCAAAAACACAGTTTTTTGAATAAATCGACCGACTTTCAGGAATATTTCTATGCTATCACATGAATGCAATACTTGGTGTGTAACACCTGATCTGGATGAAGTTACGAATTTGCAATGTGATTACTTGAACTGTGGAAACAGAGTGAACATCTGGAATAAGACTTTCAAAAAGTAGAACAATGTCTAAGATTTTGAAGCAACTTCAAAAACAATGCGATGAATCTTGAACTTGATTTACAACAGTGCAAAGAAAAAGATAACAAATACAAATCTTTCAAAGAAAATCAGTCAAACTATTTCTAAAAGAACGTAACAATACTTGAAATTCAAGACTTGAAAACTCATTACAAATAAAGAATTGCAATATGTGAGATTTGAAGAAAACTTAAGAAAAGATGAAAGGAAAATCTGTGGAAACTAAGTTTGAAAAATCATCGGTTATTCGACAACCGAATGCTTTTAAAAGTCAAAGACAATCAATTTTAGGTAAACCAACTATTTTTTAGATTCTCTTGCAAAGACAGATTTCTCAAAGTCAAAGTAAGTTACCACACAAAATGTGTCCCATGATTTTTTCAAACCTGTCACTGCACATATTTTGCCTCAGAATGTGTTGCCAATTTTCAACAACACAAATGTGATTGCACCATCATATAAATGCACACAAAGCCAAAGCAACGAAACACTCATTGCATCAGACATTAAGGAAAACTAATAAGCGCGTGTCTTTCTCTACAGGAGTAATTCCCACTACTAGTGTTAGCAGACCACAGCTTAAGAGCAATCAACCGGAAGATAGAGTCATGCCTAACAATAGTCAAGGGAAGAAGCAAAATGTTGAAGACCACAGTAAGAATTTTAAGTTTTCAAATAATAAAACGTTTGTAACTGTGTGTAATGACAATTTGAATGCTAAGACCTCGAATGTTAACTTGTTTTGTTACTTGTGGAAAAGGTGTGATGAAATGACAATCATATTTGTGTGTTCTATTATTATATCAATGGTTGTGAAGTCTAGACTAGACAACCAATTGGATGTGCCATTAGTACAAGAACCCAAGCTCAATGTGATCCAATCTGTTCAACATCCAGTACGAAAACCGGTGCAACAGACTCCACTGTCAAAAAATCTAGAAACATAACTAGAAGCTATAGGAGCAAGTTGAAAAACAGCATTGTGGTTATCCTAAGTATACATCACCCAGATACAATTGGAAACAAAGTCTCAAATAGAAATGTTAACCTAACGTTAGGAACCTCTAGGAAATGACTAGAACTTTAATATTTTGGAACATAATACTCCTAGTGTGTCCCACTAGTCCAATACTTCATTTTCCTTCAAAATAATTATTTGCGCTTGTCGAGATAATCACTATGCATCGTCGACTCTGGTGGCTCATAAGCACATGAATTTAATTAAGAAATCTCAAACTCTAACAATTTTGTAGAGACATTTTGGAACGTTAAAGTTTAGATGATCAAAGTGCACCAATTTTGGTTATGAGATCCTGTTCAAGACTATGACTATCAACGAGTTTATCACGTTTGAAGGGCTGAATCAGAATTTATTCTCAGGTGGTCAATTCTATGAATGCATTTGGAATGGCTTTTTTAGAAGTCACTGTTATATCTGTGATTTGAAGGGAAATGATATTCTCATAGGTTCTCGTGGCATAGATTTGTATTTCATTACTCTTCAAGACACAAAAACTCCCAATCCAATTTGCTTAATGACTAAAGCAACATCGTCTCAAGCATGGTTATGGCAATGCGTCGTCTATCTCATTCTAAACTTCAACGACAAACCATCAACGTGCTTTCAAAGAATAATATGTGAATGGCCTTCCAAAATTAAAATTCGTCCAAAGATCCATCTGTGTCTTCTTGTAGTGGAAGAGCAAAAAGAAAGTCTTCTCACACTAAGACTACCCGAGCATTTAAAACGGTTACAACTGTCTACACAAGGATTATGTGGTCCAATAAGGGTAGAAAGCATTAATGAAAGGGGGGGGAAAGAAAATATTTCTCGTATTGTTGATGAATACTCCCGATATTACCTGACTCACTTCTTGAGTCCAAAGACAAACACCTGGAGTTCTCATTGATTTCCTCACTCTGTCCAAAGAGAACTTCCATGCTCCAGTACAACAATTCGAACGGACAAAGGCACGGAATTTATTAATAAAACTCGTCCTGCATACTTTGGCATAAGAGAATAAGACACTAAACGTCAACTGCTCGAACACTGAACAAAGACGCATTTGTCGAAAGACGGAACCGAGTACGCGTGTTGAGCTGCTCGAACCAATGCTAAGCGCCTCTAAAGTTCCTTTGTTCTTTGTGCTAAAGCAATTGCAACAACATGTTTTACTCAAAATGTTCACTGTAATTCCTCGACAATGGAAAACTCCAACCATTATCTTCAAGTGCTCGGAAACCTGGTTGTTAAGTTTCCTTTCACATCTTTTTCTCTTGCTAGATCTCAGAGATGGTAAAAATCTTGATAAAATGAAAGGAAAAAGTGATGCATGTATTTTTGTTGTGGTTTCCTACTCAGTCAATGCTTACAGGGCATTTAACAAGAAACAAGAATAATAGTTGAATCGATGCATGTAAATTTTGACGGATTGCCTCAGATGGCGTTCAGGTTTCATCGTCAGTTCTGACCCTGGTCTACAATGTTTCGTAACGGTACTTGAACAAGACGTTAAGTCCTGTCCACAAAGTCAAAAAAAATGTTACCTCAAGTAGATGAGACAATAAAAACGATAAATGAGCTGAAATTTGTCTAAATATATATCCGTTTTTAGTGAATTACTCAATGGAACTCTCATTTTGTGTCAAAGTCGTCCGCTTACCTGCTGCTGATATCCCGATAAACGGCACCACATAACACAACTCACTCTACTACAACAACCGATGTTCCAGATACCACCTCCATTGAACATATTAATCAGCACACAAACTCCAACTGAAGTACCAACTAATCACTGCACCTGGGGGAACATTATTCAAGCATAAACCAAACAAAAAATGCACAAGTTGACGATGATAATTTATCAACACTTATTACCCTACAAGCAACAAGGGAGACATCGTCTCGTCATGGTTATTCGTCAAACTTGCATACTTTCATCAACAATCATCCGTTCTGCCACAACGTTGGACAAAAGATCTTCCGATTAGAACAGATCAATAGAATCCTTCTCAATCAATTAGAATAAGACGTCAGCTAGAAACAGATGGTGAGATGTATATGTTCACACTCACCGTGAGTCGAACCGAACCAAAGAACATCAAAGAAGCCATGGCTGATTTTGCATGGATTGAATCAATGCAGGAAGAACTTCATCAGTTTGATCGATTAGATGTCTGGGAATTAGTCGACAGACCACTTTGCAAAAATGTCATTAACTTAAAGTGCCTGGAAAAACCAACGGATGAGGAAAATACTATTATTACGCACAAATCTTGTCTTGTAGCGAAGGGATATGCCTCAAAAGGAAGGAAATTGTTTTCGAAGTGTCAGTTGCACCAGTGAGCCGCCCGGTTGGTTCATTGCGTTACACTGCTCACAAATCCTTTACCGATACCAAATGGAGTCAATATTTCTTTACGGTCCTCTAAAGGAAGAAGTGTACGTAAACCAACCAGATGGATTTTTAGAGAGAGAAAGTGCAAGATAATATATAGGCTTGAAAAGAACAACCAACCCCTTCCCATGGGTGGGAAAGGGTATATATACAAGTGTTTGTGAGCATCATGGGCTTGGGTATGGGCTTACACTTGGGTAAAAGACCCGGCCCAATACCGAAAACCATACGCTTACTTTCTAACTATGTACTTGTCTTCAATGTCAGCAATCAACCTTGTGATTCTGACAGCATATGTATTAACCCGGTTTCTGCCTAATGTTTAAGGGCTGCTTTCCTATTCCTTTCAGCCCTTTATCTAACGTTATTAACAGTTCTTTTCTTCTCAAACCTTCAGTGCTTTACCGAGACTTCATGACTAGAAACCTGTTGGGTTTTTATTCCAGTACTAGCTCCATCTCAGTCCGCACTATTCCTTATATTCTCACTTTACGCTTTTGTAACTCTATACCTAAGGACTCTACATCTAAGCTAGTGATTGCCCCGGGTAGATCCCCCCGCTCTGCGGATCATGGAACAATACCTACACCATACCATCCTTATAACCCGCTAAATTAAAATACGGGTCGTCCTTTTGTACTGTTCTCTCCGATCATATACCATTCGCTCCCCCTTAATATGTGCATCGATATTCGAAAAAGTTTAGCACATATGGAGGAGCCTACACTTGAGTTTTTAAAACCCCTTTCCCCTTCAGTGATCCCAGTTGGTGTAATTCTCTTTTTACAGGTTTTCTCAAATTCTGAAAAAAGTTGTCTAAGTGTAAAAATGTTAATTTTCACTTGACTTTTGGTTGGAAGCACTCTGGGGACAAGCGTTGCAGGTGTATTTGGAGGATACACAGTCAACGCTTTGATAGGTCTGGTGTTCTGCACTTTGAGAGCTTCAGCTTTCATTTTAACACTATCTTGAGACCAAAATAATTGTTCCGGGGTCAGTTGTTTCTGTGGTGTGAAGGTCGCTAAAAAATTCTCTTTCGAGTAATTGGGCGGTGTGATATTGACCTTTTTATCCACACATGCATTAGCGTTCATTTTATCATGCATTTTCTTCCTAGAAATTTCAGATTGTTCTAGGGTCTCCTCACAGTCACGTACTACGGCCGGTGCATGATTGGGTGTGACAATTACATGACCACTATACAGGGCAGGCTGAACTTGCCTTGCACGATGTAGACATAGGGGGTTCTTGTAGCCAATGGCTACCTTATTCACTTCATCATAATACGACCTAGGTTTACACATCATGTGAACTGTTTGAATAGACTGGCCTTGTTTGAATAATTTATCCTCGACCTTATCTTTTAAAGCTTTTAAGTCCAAAAATTCTTCAAGGTACTTATTTTCTTTCTGATTAAAATCCTTTTTCAAAGATGTAACTTCATCTACCATTAACGTGTTATGTTGGATGGTAGAGGCAAGTTGCAATTTTACAGAATGAAGTTCCTTTTTCAAATTCTCTTCCTTAATATTACGGTCACAGATAACTATCCTTAGTTGCTCATCAATCTTTTGTTCCCGTTCAGTTAATTCAAACCTGGCCCGTCTTTCATACAGTTCCACTTGTTCCTTATATGTGGCAAGTTCAGCATTTAACAAATTATTAAATACTATATTCCGGGGTATATGAGAGATAGATAGGACATCAGATTCATGCACATCATTATCTATGATCACATATGCATCATTTGAAACAATAGATGCATTATTTTGTACAACTGGCACAGCGTTGTCCTTTACATACTGATCATAAGGAGTCATATTACTATCACTCGTATAATCGGCATGTGAGACAACAACGTGGTTTGGTTGTACATCTTCGTGCATCTCGTGTTCTTCATGATGATCACAAACAACATCTTGATAGTGATCATGGTCATGTACCTCAGATAAGACGTCCGAATCATAAGACGGACCGGCTTCATCACAAACTGGATCTGCGGATGATAGATTTGCCATGAACATAGTTTGTGCCGTGGGAGCCTCATCAAAGAATCATATGCATCACAGTCATCAGCTTGAAACACATTATCCACATTGAGAGCTAAGTCTTGAACCGGTTGCTCATCCACATCTTCATCAATAGCATTGTCCTGTCCACCAGCTAGGAACAATAACTGCTCTTCATCCAAGACTACCCCATTCTCTTGAGCTTGCATCAGCAACATCTTGTCTTTGAAGTATTCGGAGTTCTGTGGACGCTTGGGTTGAGTGCAGTTCCTCGCTATGTGACCTACCCCGTTGCAGTTGTAGCACTTAACCTGTCTAGCTTGACCCGGATTGGCATTCCCCACTCTGTTCTGTGCTCTTCCATAACCAACTGCACCTGCACCCCGTGCATTATTACCCTGTCCTCTGTTTTGTCGACCCTGAACATTCTGAACAACAACCCTGCCGTCTTGTACTGTAGCTTGATTCCTTGGGTTTGATGAGGTTCTGAGTTGATTGTTTGTTTGAGGAAGGAAGGTTTTGTATGACTGGGTGAGTAAGGCAAGTGTGTTGGTTAGGTTTTCGATTAGGTTGTCAGTTGGAGAAAGTCCCAACTCTGATTGTGAGGAGTCAGCAGACTGTGGTTGATGATGTGTGGTAGGTGGATTTGTTGATGACTGAGAATGATACAGTTGAGGGGAAACATTTGACATCAAGGCAAGAGGATCAACTGTTTGTTGTGTGAGACGTTCCAACATCATCTTATTCTCATTGGCATGTGTCTCGTGTTGCTTCAAGTAAGCATATAGCTGATCAAAGTTTGAATCCTTCAAGCCTTTGTTAAGTTTCACAGCAGTAACAAATCTACCCCATTCAGGCAGCATGTTGTTCACGAACTTTGAGTTCAACTGTATTTTTGACATTGTCATCTTGATGTTCCGCATGTCATTGATGAGCTTGGCAAACCGGACATAATAGTTGTGAATGGTTTCGCCTTTGTTCTGACGAAAGTGTTCAAAGTCATCATACAGTTGTGATTCACGGTCCTCCTTTGTCAATTCCGATCCTTCCAAAAGCATCTTCACGTTGTCCCATATGTCCTTAGCATCAGTGTAATGATTAATGAGTGAATAGATATCTTTTGGTAGACCTTGAAGTATGATGTTTGTTGCCCGGATGTCTGCATTGTACCTATCCTTCTCATCCTGTGACAGCTCCGAATAAACTCGAGGTCGTTCAGGACCTAGATTGATTGGACCTTCCGTTCCTTCAGCAATGATTCCTCGCGTGGTCCCCATCTGAAATGGTCCTTCATCAATTGACTTTAAAATGTTCACCCCATTATCCTTACCCCGACAGTATAATCTTATACGTTGTTGCCATGAAGCAAAGTCAGCCTTATCAAGCATCGGTGGTCGGGTATCGGAACCGGCACATTGGATGTCCTCTGAAAGATTAGCCATAATGATTACTTGTGATATGATTAAGTTGATCGATCAATGATTAGTGATTGTATGTTAAAAGTGATGATGGTGTGTTGGATTAGGTGATATGTTGTTTAATTGTGATTTGATTTGGTTGAATTAATGTTAACTTAATGTAGATTGAAGTTTTGTCAAAAAGGCAGTGAAGAATTGTCAAAACGCAGTGAAGAATTCTCAAAACGCAATGAAGAATTCTCAAAACGCAATGAAGAATCTTGAGTCAAAACGCAATGAGGAGTCTTGAGGTTTGATCAAAACGCAACGTTGCGATTTGATCAAAACGCAACCAATTAAAAAATTGGGCAGAGTCTTCCCTAGTCAAAACGCAACGAAAGTCTTCAAAACGCAACCTGTAGTCAAAACGCAACGACCAAAACGCAATGACCAAAACGCAACCTCTAGGTCAAAACGCAATGATCAAAACGCAATATGCTTTCTTCACCCAAAACGCAACCAAGAATGTCTCAGAAGGTCAAAACGCAACGACGAGAACACGAACTTTTTCACCTAAAAACCCCTAAAAATCACCCTTTTGAACGTTTTCACTTGGTTTCTTTTGCACAACTTGGTCCTAGAATGTTATAACAACTATAAAAACACTAACTTTGACATCACAAACATGAAAATCAAGGAGTGTCAAGAATAAGACCATAAACCTTCTAAAACCAAACTTTTGATCTAAACTAACCAAGAAAACGCACACACAATCTAGCTAATCATCCCATGGGCTCTGATACCAATTGTAGTATACATGATATCATAACACAAGCAATAGATGATGGGTTGGCTAATTAATCTTAGAGAGAGAAAGTTGTCTTTCTAGAGAGAGAAAGTGCAAGTGTATGTATTAGCATGAAATGAACAACCAACCCCTTCCCATGGGTGGGAAGGGGTATATATACAAGTGATTCTTTCTAACTACGAGTTATGCTATACTAATGATACACGGGGGGTGACCGATCTTGTCATAATCCTAAAACTAACTAACAACTTAACGTTTACTCGAATGATTACGGATTAGCTTAGGTTGCATGAACTGTAAATCACTTGGAGGGTGAACGCGAATGTTATAAAATAAATCTATTTAGGATTGACAATCCCCGTTTGGGTGATTAGCTATCACTGGACAAACGAACGCTATACCATGTCAGAATACGACTGGATTGGTGTTTACAAGGCCAACAACTACATACTCATGAACTCTTACTGTGCCTTGAATAAAGTGGCATACATATAAGTCTACGTCGCAGTTTCATGAACTTCAGGGTGAAATCGTAATCACACATGGTGACTATTGTATTAGATACAATGGTCATGCATACTACTTTACAACCGCTTTGTTCCAACTATACTCAACTTTTTGTGACTATCGTATGGGATACAATAGTCATACACATCTTTGATTTCAACATTTATGCATACAATTTTGGTAACTATTATAACAATTGAAATGGTTATATACTCTTTACAAATCTTTGATCCAACAATTGTACTTACAAAAATCTATGAACTTACCAACTTTATGTTGACACTTTTAAGCATGTTTTTCTTAGTTGAATTAGATGCTTAACATAAATGATGTGCATTGGAGTCTAGACTATACAAGACTACATTCATGAATTTCTATAAACAAATCTCGTTGTATTGATGCAAACTTTTCAAATGATGCAAACTTTAAGACTACATCCAGTCTTACATTATTGATGCAAACTTTGGGACCAACGTTATAACAAATTCAGATTTTGGTTAAATCAACGAGATCACTTTTCAAATGACTCATTTAGAGGTCGTTCTCTCATATCTTATGCAATGTACTTATGAAGTAACACTCCCGGACATAATTCCATTGCGACCCAATTTGGGGGTGTTACAGATTGGAATCAATAGCCAAGATTATAGAGAACCAGGTAAAATGTTTTGCTTGGACTATAACAATTTTCACAAACATTGCATCATACAAAAGTTTTTAACGGGACATACATACACTATTTGTTTGCATTAGTTGGTCACACTAGATGCTTACATGATTAATATACGTGTTTATATTATAGTAGGTATATTGGGGGGGGGGGGGGGGGGGGGGGGGGGGGGGGGGGGGGGGGGGGGGGGGGGGGGTTTAATTTGGGGGGGGGGGGGGGGGGGGGGGGGGGGGGGGGGGGGGGTTTAATAATTGATCTTATATAATATACTTATATAAGTTTAATTTTTCTTGTTACAGCAATCTTGTCGCGTTTATGATTTTGTGAAAATCTAACGTGTATTATATTTTCTTGTGATTTTGAAGAAAATGGCACCAAATAAAAGAACCACAAGGGCATCGCCAGTCACAACAACCACCACCCCCACGCCTGTCACCAATGCCCAACTTAAGGCATTGATCAACCAAGGTGTTGCTGATGCATTGGCAGCACGTAACGCTGACAGAAGCATGAATGGCGATGACAACCATAATTTGGTAACGGGTGTAAGGAGACAAGCTGCTCTTGCTCATGAGTGCACTTACCTAGACTTCATGAAATGCAAACCCTTATATTTTAAGGGTACTGAAGGAGTTGTCGAGTTGACTTAGTGGTTTGAAAGAATGGAAACTATGTTCCGTATAAGCAACTGCACTGTGGAAAACCAAATCAAGTTTGCCACTTGTACTCTTCTTGGAAGTGTTCTAACGTGGTGGAACGCCTACATTAGGACTGTTGGTCATGATATTGCGTATGCAATGACCTCGACAAACCTGAAAAATATAATGACTGACAAGTACTGCCCAATGGGTGAGATTAAGAAGCTTGAGGTTGATATGTTGAAGCTAAAGGTTAGGGTACCAATGTGATAGGCTATAACCAACGTTTTTAGGAAATGGCACTGATGTGTGCTAGGATGTTTCCTGAAGAGTCCGGATAATCAAGAATATGTTGGTGGGTTTGCCAGACATGATTCACGGAAGTGTTAATGTCATCTAAGCCTAGACAAGCAAGTACTAAAACAATTGAATTTGCAACTGAACTTGATTGACAAAAAGATTAGACACTCTTGCTGAACATCATGCTAAGAATACAGAAAACTCGATAACAACAACCATGCTCTCCATACAACCTCCCAAGAAGCATGTTGGTGGCTGGATAGCTTATACCTTTTATTTTTTTAAGTTATTTTTTGGTGTTTATTTTGTTAGGTTTTGGTGAAAGGAAGGAGTATGGTGGAACTCTACCATTGTGCAACAAGTGCAAGTTTCATCACAATGGCCAGTGCACTATAAAGTGTGCAGACTGCAATAGAGTTGGCCACTTAACCCAAGACTGTAGGAGTCTTGCTACTACTAATAATCAGAGAAACCTCACTTGCTATAAATGTAGGAATCAAGGGTACTACAAGAGTGATTGCCCAGAATTAAAGAACCAAAACTATAAAAACCAAGCTGAAGGTACTGAAGCACATGGAATGGTATATGCCTTGGGAGGAGGAGAAACCGATCAAGACCCTAACAACATTGTATTAGTCATATATTTTTGGATATTAGCCGTATATAAGTCAAGTCAAGATTCATCATTCAACAGTCAAGTCAATATTCAAAGTCAAGTCATCAATCAACATTTATTACTTATTGATTTATTAGGC
Source organism: Tanacetum coccineum (assembly GCA_026074375.1). Classification (NCBI taxonomy): domain Eukaryota; kingdom Viridiplantae; phylum Streptophyta; class Magnoliopsida; order Asterales; family Asteraceae; genus Tanacetum; species Tanacetum coccineum. The sequence continues at coordinate 22,793 of BQNB010051534.1, read as the reverse complement.
CCAAGCCCATTGTTATATTCTAGAATATATCTTTGTATCCTATTAAAAGAGATAGTTGTTATCAGTTATAATCAAGGAAAACATTAACCTTCAATATGGTAATCAGAGCAAAAACCAATCCTCTCCTAATTTCTCTCTAAAAAGTCAACCCTCTCCCTAAATTCTCTCTATATCTCTTGACTGTAATCTCAAATCATCTCTAATTGTATTTTTTTCTATCTTTTCTTCACCTAAATCTTCAATTCTAGCAGCCATTGTTGACTTTATTTGGTTTCATATTAAATAAAAGCAATAGTTTATCGATTGGTTAAGAAAGAAGGTGTATCACATCACATTGTTTCATTATGTTCACTTGTACCCTAGCCTAATATGTAGCCCACAATACTAATGTTGCTCAACAGTTTACACCACAAAAGCATTATAGATTGCCTCATCTCGGTCAAGGTATACTCAGTCCCGCTCTAGCTATTTATGCATCCCAGCCTACTACATTACCAAGTGCGTTCAGCACTATGATGTTGCACGACCCAACATGGAACATGGATACAGGTGCAACTTCTCACTTAAATTCTAATGCTCATAATTTAAGTACTCTTTTTAATTCACGTTTATACCCATCTATTCATGTTGGCGACGGTAACTCTATTCCCGTTACCAACACCGGACATAGCATTATTCCATCCTAACATCGCCCCTTACATCTTCATAATGTCCTTGTAAAACCTAATATCATTAAAAATCTCATTTTTGTTCGTCAATTTACTAGAGATAATAACCGCACCATTGAATTTGACGCCTTTGGTTTCTCTGTGAAGGATTTCCTGGCTCGTCATATCCTCCTTCGATGTGACAGTTCGGGCGATCTCTATCCAGTTACCAAGCCATCAACCGTTACTGCCTACTTTTGTTTTCCACCCCCCCCCCCCCCCCCCCCCCCCCCCCCCCCCCCACCCCCCCCCCCCCCCCACAGTTCCTCTACTTGGCACCAACGCCTCGGTTATCCCGGGGATGATGTCCTTCGTTCTCTCTTCTCGTCATTTAATTTCATGTAATAAAGAGAGGTCTCCACATGTCTGCCATACTTTCCAACTTGGTAAACATGTGAAGCTTCCTTTTCATAGTTCTATCTCTAGTGTTAAACAATGTTTTGATATTATCCATTCTGATTTGTGGACCTCTCCAATTGTTAGTTCAAGTGGTTTCAAATATTATGTTCTCTTTCTTGATCATTTCTCTCATTATTTGTAGATCTATCCCCTTAAACATAAATCTGATATGTTTGGTAAATTTGTGCATTTTCAAAAATACGTTCAAAATCAATTTAAATGTGACATTAAGAGTTTCCAATGTGATCATGGTGGTGAGTTCGACAATAATCAACTACACACACTTTTTGCTACGCATGGCATTCAACTCTGCTTTTCTTGCCCCAAAACCTCTCAACAAAATGGTAAAGCCGAACGAATGATTCGAACCATAAATAATGTCATTCGCACTCTCCTTTTTCAAGCACACCTACCCCCGTCCTTTTGGGTTGAGGCCTTCCATATGGAAACCTACCTACTTAACCTTCTTCCTTCCACTACCATTAACAATGAAATTCCTTTCTCTAAACTCTTTCACAAAGAGCCCGACTACTCCCGCTTACACATCTTTGGATGTCTTTACTACCCTCAACTTCACTCACCTCACAAACATGCCCCACATACCACCCCTTGCATCTTTTTAGGATATCCTGCCTATCACCGCGGTTATCGTTGCCTGGATCTTGAAACTAACTATAACACCCTGTGTTTTCAAGCCATTGACGACGTCGATAAATATACTATTTATTTTTAATGTTGTACGCGTTTGCTTGTGATTTCATGAATTAAGTTTAAATCGCGTAAGCTAAAAATTAGCGTTCAATGTAAACAGGCATCAAACAATTAAATGTTTACATCAAGCAAGGGTTATATAATTATTTTGAGGATAATTATTAACTTTGTTCATTTTATTTTTATCGGATACGTAAAGTGTAAACGCTACGCGATAAATGCGTTTGGCACTCCCGAACCACAAAAACAATTCTACCTTCAACACAATACCCAATTTTATACCCAACACAAAATTACATAAATATATCATGTATATCATTAATATTTCCGAAAATCTTGTATCCATACAAGATTATACATGAAAAATGATATTAAAGTCTTCCACCTTTGGTTCAATCAACACCATACCTCATTATGGGCAAGACATCCTCCATAACTTTGACTCCTAGACCATGCCTACCATAACCTGGCCTCCCTAGTACTTCCTTAATGTTCCCCTTGACTCATTATACATCTTATAACATGCACATAGCTAGCAAGAAACTTTATACATCACCAAACACTTAAAGAAAGTCAAACCAAAACCTCCCTTATTCTTCTATAGAGCCACGGCTCAATAAGCCATCTCAAGCTATCCGATACAAATTTTTTATAACCTATTTACTATACACTCGCATATCATTTCTAAGATACCTCAAAGTAAATTGAAGCCTTGATAATTGATTTGTACGAAGTATAGAGCAAGAAAATCAAGATTTGGTATATGTTAAGAAAGAAAGGGGTTTATTTGTGCCAGCTTTGTTTGTGGCTAAACAAGTTTGCACTACTCATCATCATCATCAATACGCATAAGGTTTATTTTGAACTCTATATGTCTTATAAAATTACATTTTTTATGCATATGATTATTCTATTTAGCTTAAATCACCATTTAGGATCTTTAACATGTAAAGAGAAGTTTTTATTTGTTGTCATCATAATGTACACATTTATATATCCTATGATGTTGTTGACATCATGTTAAAATGGTCACGCAAGTGATTTACACACTTTGGATATCTATAATATGATTATGAACAAAACTAGTAAATAAAATACTTAAGGTAAGTGAGTGGAGTTTAAAGTGTGATAATAGGATTTGTTAACATGGTACTTGAACATATAGGACACTAAGTGACAATTGAGCACTTAATATATGTATGATTTATAATATATATGATATATGAGACTTGTGGTAAAATACAAAAGTGGTAAAGTATAAAGATAATACATTTCACGACGATTCCGAAAAAGTAAGAAACTTGTTAAACGGATTAATAACGAAAAAGTTACGTTAAAAACAAGTTATACGTTAATAAACGAAGTCGTAAATAAATTTTTATAAAAACATTTTTATAAAAATTTCAAACAGCAAGGGTTAGTATTTTTAATAAATAATACATATTTTTAGGATTCCAAAATGATAAGAATCGTAATTTTTCAATTAATAACGAACGAGTTATGAATTTTGCGAGTTTACGACAATTAATACTTTTATAAAACTATTTTTATAAAAGTTACTATTCATGACAGAAAGTTATATTTTTGTAAACCTCATAAAAATATAGAAATTTCAAATACGAGAACGTCCTCGAAAGAATCGTTAAAAACTTAGCTATTACGAAATAAAATACAGACCGTTTACTGGGTCTTACACAATTAAATCGATAAAAATACATAGGTCTGATGTGAACAGTTAATTTTTACTGTACACCCGTAGGTCCGAAATTCGTAAATGTCAATTATGATAACTCTCTTGATACGAAAAGATGGACCATGAAGAAACGCGAGAATCGTGTTTTAAAACGCGAAAGTTACTCCGGTTTTAGCTAAAACGGTAATTATAAACGTTTTAACTTGTTAAACACAAATTTACCAAAACCATTAGTTGGTGATTGAGCTATATAGAATATTATGTGGTTATCAAAGTACTATATTACTAGGGAGTTTCATAATGAGGCCTCTTCGGATGGCGTTTCGACGAGTTGTTGGATTTACGATTTAAAGTGTCCTAACTCCTCGAACGTCATGTCATGACCTCTTTAATTATGATAGCCCGAACGATAGTACGATGTAACAACTATAGGATTATATTCAATGTTATCAATATAAGTACTCGGTACTTATACGACCTATGATAATTTAGGTTGCATTCGATCTTTTACGTGACGCATTATCTGCGATATTTGGATTATCAGAACTCAAGGTGAGTTCATAGCCCCACGTTTTACATGCTTTTGTTTTACAAAGTTTTTGGGGTGAAAAACATGCAATGTTTTACAACTGGACACAAGTGGTTAAGTTTCATATTATGATTACATGTTGCCTAAGTAGCGATAACCCAATCTGAGCCCATTATCATGAACTGTTAATTACGAGCGCGAATGTTATGAATAGATCTATTGGGTTTGACAACCCCGTTCGGGTGATTAGCTATCACTAGTGAAACGAACGTATACCATGTCGAATATAGGATGTTGCGGGTTAGAACATCACCACGGGCAAAAGGCCATTAATTTGGCATCCATACATGTCAAGCTTCAGTGTCATGAGCTTAGAGCAACGTAATTACATTTATATGATATCTGCATCTGTTGCATTATCATACACTTGGGAGATCTTGTGGTCCTACAATATATGATTTATCAAACCTATGAATTCACCAACATTATTGTTGACGTTTTAAAGCAATGTTTTTCAGGAGATCAATAAGCACGAGGTGCGATGGATACATTGGTGGTTTTGATTTGGATGTCATCATAACAGATTCTACCCATTTCATTTTGTTATCCTGTCATGGGCTTGAAAATACTTTGTATTTTGATAACATAACAAGTTAAGCTCCGGGCTTATGTAACAATTACTTTGTTAAATCCAATGTATCGTTTTCAAACGACTTTTTGGTCGTTCTATATATATCTTGTGTTATTGATCTGAGAAGTAACATGCCCCGGACCCTTATTCCGCTGCGACCCAATTTGGGGGTGTTACAGATTGGTATCAAGAGCCAAGGTTATAGAGAACCAGGTCAAATGTTTTTGCTGGACTATAACCGTTTTCAAACATTGCATTCATATAAAGGGGTTTTTACGAGACACACACTAGTTGTTGCATTAGTTAGTTATACTAAATGAATTCATAATTGATATACGTGTTTATAATATATTACGTATATTGCAATAAGAGCCTTATATAATATACTCATATAAGTTATTTTTGCTGGTCACAGCAGTCATGTCAGCTGATTCAGTAGTTACCTATACTTCTGTTCACTCTGAGCCACGATCATGGAGTATCCCATCCGAGGATCCTTACGAGGAGGCTGCCAGACAGTTACTGGAGCAGGCACCACGTTCTCCAGAGTATGTACCTGATCCCATGGAGCTGGAGGATCATGTACCAGTGTACATTCCTGAGCCTGAGCACCCTGAGGACTTAGTGCCAGCTGAGGATGAGGCACCTATAGAGGCATACATTACTGAGGTTGCTTCTGCACCTCCACCACCACCATCCTTTTTACCCTCACTTATCCGACCCCCATGTACTAGAGCAGCCATGGCTCAGATGAGAGCTGCAACACCATCCACCTATCATCCACTACTCCCATCAGGGACCCCACCATTGTTACCTATACCACTACCTGCACCATCCACTAGCCACAGAGCTGATATTCCCGAGGCTGACACGCCACCTCGGAAGAGGCTACTACTTACTGCTCCCAGACCTGGGTGTGAGGTTGGGGAGAGTTCTGCTGCTGCTGCGAGACAGCCAGGACCCACTATGGCCCGTAGGGTCGATTGCAGTTCTGTAGACACTGTGGAGACTAGGGTCCGAGATACTGAGAGGAGGATGATGGCCGCCTTAGAGGTGGTCAACTTGAGGGTCAGTTACCAGGTAGATGTTCACAGTAGAGAGAGTTCAGAGTTTTACTCACGACATCACGATGCCCAGAAGGATCGTGCAGCTGTGAGAGCTGAGATTGAGGTATTGAGGAGAGAGAGACTTGCTTACGAGCAAGAGAGTATGGAGACCCGTCAGGCCTTGGCTAGGTCTGAGGCTTACAGCAGGGCATTAGAGGCACGGGTTACAGTGTTAGAGACTCAGGCGCGTCGCCACGAGTGGCAGCGTCAGGACGCGGATGATCGCGCGACGAGGCATATCATGCGTATTCAGGCTTTGGAGGCTGGAGCACGCGATGACACCTTAGAGGATACTGGTAGTAGTGCCTAGGGTTACTTTTCTACCATATTGTAGCTATACTATATAGCCTGCTAAGTTTTTATGGGTTACTCCCAGCTAGCAGGCGGTATAGATCTTTTGTTTTGATTAGCTATCCGGTATGGATCTTTTGTCTTTTGTTTAGCTATGTTGTATAGCCTACTAAGTATTACGGGTAACTCCCGGCTAGTAGGGCTCTAGGTTGATTTTCATTTTGTAACCTAGCGATAGGGAATCATTGTGTACCAAACAGATCATGTATATTTCCAGATTATATATGGAATGGATGTATTATGTTATGTCGATCTTGTGTTGGTTGTATGTTTCACTGTGTGATGTGATCTTATTTTATTTATGATGCATATGTTATGTCACGTTATGATTGTATTAAAATCTAACGGGTATTGTATTTTCTTGTGATTGAAGAAAATGGCACCAAAACGAACCACAAGGTCAACACCAGTCACACCAACCCCAAATGCAACAACCACCACAACTGTTACTGAGGCACAACTTCAGGCCTTAATTGACCAAGGAGTTGCTGCTGCAATGGCTGAAGCAGAAGCAAGTAGGGTTAGGAATGGCTACAACAGCAATGGTTCAGGACCAAGGCCAGCACAAACTGCTCGCGAATGCTCTTACTCTGAATTCTTGAAATGCAAACCTTTGGACTTCAAAGGCACTGAGGGAGTTGTCGGACTCACTCGATGGTTTGAGAAAATGGAGTCTGTGTTTAGCATTAGCAATTGCACAAGCAAGTCAAGTCAATTGCGGGTCTTGCTCTCGGCAAGACGATGCGCTTACATGGTGGAATTCCCATGTTAAGACCACCACTCCAGAAAGTAGCTCATGCCATGCAAGGGCCAGCACTGAAGAAAATGATATGATAAAATAATTGCCCGGAGGGGTGAGATCAAGAAGATTAAAACTGAAATGTGAGAACCTCTAAGGTTAAGGCACCGATGTGGTGGGACTATTAATCTACGGTTTCCAGAATCTAGGCCTTTGATGTGTTCAGGATGTTCCCTGAGAGGTAGACAGATTGAAAAGTATATCGGTGGCTTACGATATGATACTTAGCAGTGTAATGCATACAAAGTCGAATACCATGCAAGAAGTGATTGAGTTTACGACTAAGTTGATGGGAGGATAAGACCCATGCTCTATGCTGATCGTCAGGCAAAAGGAAACGAAAGTATGATGATCTTCCTCAGGAACAATTCCAAACCAACAACAGCAGATTAGGAGCAGAACACAGGCCGGGCTTATGCTGAGGCAATTGGTGACAGGAAGCCATACGAAGGTCTATGCCCTATGTTCCAAGTGTAATTTCCATCATGAAGCAGGTCCTTATCCGCCTAGGTGCAGTAACTATAATAGGGTTGGCCATCTGGCCAGGGACTGTAGGATACGGCCTGCTAACAACAACAAAAACATCAACGTAATAACAAACAACAACAATAATACCGAAACAACAACAATATTCAGCAGGGCAATGGTTGCTTGAGTGCGGAGCTCAAGGCCATTTAAAGAAATTGCCTGAAATCTGGAACAACAATGATCGTGGTAATCAAGCTGGGAATAACAGGGCTCCAGCGAAGGTGTATCGGTTGGAAATGCGGGGGCAAACCCAGAAAACGTAGTTGCGGTACGTTCTCTTCTAAAACAACAGTTATGCTTACACTTTATTTTGATACTGGGTGCCGATAGGAGTTTCTTATTTCCTATTGAATTTAGTACTTTGCTTGATATAGTCCCCAATACAACTAGGATCATGTTTATAACGTTGAGTTAGCTTAACGGTAGGTAATTGGGAGTAAATACTATATTGATGGGTTGTATGTTAAACTTTTTAAACCATCCGTTCAACATCAACCTAATGCCGGTAGAGATGGGTAGTTTTGACGCGATAATTGGCATGGACTGGTTGTCAAAATACAGTGCCGTTATCGACTGTGCTAAGAAGATTGTTCGTATCCCCTCCGGGAGTGAAATCTAAATCGTTCACGGTGATGGATGTAGTGAAGGACACATGACACGACTAAACATCATCTCGTGTACCAAGGTTCAAAAGTATCTGCTAAAAGGATCTCACGTCTTTTTGGCACATGTTACTACAAAGGAGATTGAAGATAAGTCAGAGAAGAAGCGACTTGAGGACGCTACGTAGGTAAAGATTTCTGAGTATTTCCTGAGGACTTGCCGGGTCTTCCTACGACTCGACAAGTGGATTTTCAATTGATTGGTACTGCTGCACGCAACCGTAGCATGGGCACCTTATCTATTTGCGCTCCAGAAAGGATGAGTTGTAGAGAACTGAAGGAGCTGTCCGACATGCTTTATAATACCCAGTTCCTCAACTGGGGTGCTCCGGTATTGTTTGTTAAGAAGATAAGAGAATCATTCCGGATGTGCATTGACTATGGGAATTAAACAAAACCGCGGTGAAGAAACCGTTATCCGATACAAGAAATTAATGATTATTTGATCAGCTTCTAGGGTTCGAGTATCTACTCAAAGATTCGACCTAAGTCTGGTTATCACCAACTGTTGGTTCGAGAAGAAGACCATTCGAAGATGCTTTCAGAACTCGTTACTTTTTTTTTTTTATAAAAAAAAAATTTTATTTTATTAAAAACCAAAACTTTTTAAACAAAGAATAACACATTTTTTTAATTTTTTTTAAACTTTTATTTTAACTCAATTGTTTTTTTTTTATTTATTAACTAAAAGGCACTTCTGAATTTAATGTTATTGACGTTAGGTTTGACGAACGCACCTGCCGTAATTCATGGTACCTTATGAATCGGTATGCAAACCATTATCTGGTAAAATTTTGTAATTGTCATTATTGCGATATTCATTGATCTATTCCAAGAACATGCAAGTGCACGAAGTGCATTCTGAAGATAATATTGGAGTTGTTGCATGAAAATAGGAGTTGTATGCAAATGTCATTGATGATGCTTTGAGCAAGGAAGAACGAGAAACCACCGTTAAGAGTTCGAGCTTTAGTCATGACTATTAGCTTGGATCTTCCTAAGCAAATCTTGAATGCTCAGACTGAAGCACGGAAAACAGAAAACATCAAAAGCGAGGATGTTAGAGGTATGCTGATTGAAAATGCTAAATTTCCAGAGGCAATTAGGACGGAAAAGTTGGAACCTCGTACGGATGGAACCCTATGCCTCAATGGCAGGAGTTGGTTTCCTTGTTATGGCGTTTACGACTGTGATCTTGCTCGAGTCCCACAATCATAGTCTTCTATCAATCCAGGTTCAGGGATAATGTATCAAGGCATAAAGAAGCTCTATATTGTGGCCAATATGAAAGCGACATCGCCACCTATGTTAGACAAGTGCTGGACTGTGATAAGGTCAAGGCCGAACTACGAGACAATCGGGTTTGTTGGTAACCACCGAGATGCCATCAAATGGAAGTGGGACAATATCATGAGGATTGGTCTCGAAGATTCATTAGTCATCAAAAGGGTTACGATACCATTTGGGTGATCGTTGACCGGTTTTAAGTCAGCAATTTTTATACCCATGGAGGGAATAGACCTCTGGAGGAAAAGTAGCGAGAAGTACCTAAAGGAAGTAGTAAAAGGCATGGTATACCGGTTCCATCGATTATTTGTGATCTGACCTAGGTTCGCATCAAATTTTTGGAGGTCATTTCAGAAAGCTTTGGGTACAAGTTTAGATATGAGTACGGCATATCATCCGCAAACTGACAGACAAAGCGAGAGAACCATTCAAACTCTCGAAGATATGCTTCGTGCTTGTGTGATCGACTTTGGAAATTGGGTGGGTTAACATTTGCATTTGGTACAGTTTTCATCCAATAACAGTTATAAAGCTAGCTTTAAGGATGCAACCTTTGAGGCACTTTTACGTAGGAAATGTCGTTCGCATGTTTGTTGGGTGAGGGTTGGAGAAGTTAACTCACGGTCCAGGATGTTCAGAGACGACAGACGAAATATCATTCAAGTTAAGAAAGAATGCAAGCCGCTCGTGATAGGTAATAGAGCTACGCTGATTTGAAGCGTAAGCGCGTTGGAGTTTGAGGTTGGAGACTAAAGTGATGCTCAGTAGGTTTCGCCTTGTGGAAAGGGGTAGTACGTTTTGGAAACGGGGGAAAAATTAAATCCTAAGTTTGTTGGACTTCAAGTGATAAAAAGGTTGGAGATGTTGCTATAAGCTCGAGCTTACTTGAGGAGTGAGAGAGTTCATAATACGTTTCACACCTAAAAAACCGTGTCCACTTAAAAGAAGTGTCTTGCCGTTGAACCTTTATCAGTTCCGTTGGTTGGACTTCATTTTGGATGACAGCTACAGTTTGTCGAGGAACCTATAGAGATCACAGATTGTGAAGTTAAACGGTTGAAGCGAAGCCATATCCCATTAGTTAAGGTTCGATGGAACTCCAAGAGAGGTCCTGAGTTTATGTGGGAATGCGAGGATCAATTCCGGAAGAAATACCCACATCTGTTCTCAATGACCGGGCCGTCGTAAAGTGCTGCGTTTAAGCTTAGAGGAAAGGCTCAGATAATCCAGGGGAGACTATAAACTCTCGTGTTTTAGGTATTGTTGACATATTTATTAATTCACCAATTTATTTTTAGGGTTTTAAGCGTTGCTCTTAAACCGTAACGTTAGTTAAATCGCAGTAAACTAAAAAATGATCATTAAATGTAAACAGGCATTGTAAAACAATTATATGTATACATCAAACAAGTGTTATATGATTATTTTGAGGATAATAATAACCTTTGTTCATATTATTTTTATGAGTACGTAAATGCTTACGTTTCGCGATAAAACGCGTTTCGGCATTCCCGGAAGCACCAAAACCTAACTACGCTTAAACGAATACCCACGATTATACCCAATACACAAAATAATCAAAATATCATCATATAAATGTATATGTGGCCGAAATTTTCAAGATAGGACCAAGAATTATCAACTTGCCCTAAATATCTAGATATTATAAATATCTAGATATTATAAATATCTAGATATTTTAGGAAACCATTTCACTACACATGGGTTAAAAAGTAACCATGGTTAGGTTAATTAGATATTTTCACTATATATAGCTCATGCATTCACTCTTTCTTTCATAAACACTTAACAAAAAAATCACAAAATTCTTTCTCTCTTCTCTCTCAATCTCACGGCTCAAAACCCTTAGAAAACACAATCCATAGTTTGATTTTCTTTCACCATATTAGTGTTTACATATCATACTTAAGGTATTCTAAGAAGAATTGAAGGGTTGGTTAAGCTTTGAAAGGTTATACAAGATATGAAGATTAGGGTTTTCTTGGGAAAATTTGGGTTTTCATTCTTATATTTTCAAGCCAAGAGTGTTTATCACAAGAGTGTGATTTTATAAGCCAGACGAACCGGTAACTTTTTTATTAGGGTTCAGTTTTGATTGATTTTATCTTGTGGTTCGTGGTGCTGTTTCTGTTGGTGGGTGGTACGTAGTACCTGGCTTGTTGTTTGAGAATTGTGATTGGTGCCATTGGACGGCTGGTGGTTAGTGGTTTTACGCATTACGGATATGGGGAGAGATGGGTGTTTAAAACCCTGATTGTCTATTAGGGTTTTTTTGTTATCATGTGGTGGTCATGTGCGACGCCTTTGGTTGCCGTGGTAATTCTGAAACGTAGGCATGTACTACGTTATTTAGGCTTCATGTTTTCAGCTTGTGTCGAGGTCTTTGGCGCATGGAGTCTTTATATTGCAAGGCATAAGGTTTGTGGCATGAATGGTGTTTTGAATCCTCTGTGAGGGTTCTTGTTATTGCATGGTCTATACTGTGCATGGAGGTCATGTGTGCTGATTCGGTATACGTGTGGCTTTCTCTTGGTATTAGGGTTTTGGTATGGTTCTCGTATAATCTCCGACTTTGGCTAGCATTCGTATTCTCCGAGAAGGTTGTTACAGACGCCTTTAGGATTCTTTTGGTCACCTAGTTGCGTCATGCATTTTCAAGAGCTGTGAGTTAAGTTGGAATACTGTGATTTATGTTTATCATGATTATGTTATAGTTTTCCTTCTTAGTTAGGTCATGAGAGTGGCATGTCACTCTTATGTTAGTTGTTGCACATTGTTTATGTGCATGTTATTGCCCATGTAACGGGCTGTGATATAGGACATCACCTATATCCATTGTACTTCAATGATTTTTTGGTGTAATGCATTTTACCGGGGTATTGATTCCCTTTTACCTAAAAAAAAAGTGAAGTCAAAAGGTTTTTTGTTTGACCTCTAAAGTCAATGTATGTGTAGTTTTGTAAGAATAAATGCATAAGGGCTAAGAGCCATTTTAAACACGAAAATGAGTGTACAAAAGCAACCCCGAGATACAAGAAGCGGTGTTTTTTTTGACAGTTTTACACACTTTATTAATATGATAAGACATTTTTTATGATCTCCTGCTCCGCATTTTTTGTATCTACTACTTTTGATTTGTCAAACTTTATATTTTTTATTCCGTAATTTCGGTATGCAGTTTGATAATAAAAAAAATAAAGATAAAAAAAAATCAAAAGACATAAGAGGATATTAGAGCATTAGGTATCATGAAGAGATACATCTCTTTATTTTGGCCTCACATGCTGCCACGTCAGCATCTCTCTCCCACTTAAAAATACCCATTCACTCATGAAGAGATACATCTCCTCATATTGGCCCCACCACCCACAATTTTATTTTCTTTCCTATTTTTTTCACACAAACATAATTCATTGCATTAAAAATAAAAATACAAAATACGATATGATAATAAAAAAAACATACGAAACTAAAAATAAAAATACGAAACATAAAAAAATAAACGATGCACTTAAGCGTTTGGATATATTCTCATTATTTCAGCTTGTTTCCTTTCAATGATGGCTCGTTTCTCAAGCGGCAACGTGGAGGGATCGAGCATGAGAAACTCCGACTCTCTACACTCCAGCATCCCTAGTTCCCTAATTCTCTTCGCCTCGTACGCGGCTGAGACAACATCGCATTTGCGTCTATAATCCTGAGATATAGCCCCCGTTATAGACTCCGATTGAATCCCCATGGTGCTCCCTCCGGTGCTCCCCCCGGCGCTCGACGTGCCTACCGATTTTTGTTTTTTCGCGGGTCGAGGTTTGCCGGCGAGACGAGCTCTCGGATCAGGGCCAAATAGCTCGACGAGATTATCTTCATCAATAGGCTCCGCCGCATCCCATTTGGGGTAGTTTTTCAAAATATCCCACGCGTGGACATATTGAAATCTTTTATTACCATATCGCTCCATATAACTCGTCTTTGCATTCTCGACATGGTCAGAATCATTTTCCCCGCTTTTACGTGTTAAATGTTTGTAAATAGAGTTGAGCCTTTGGCAATCACCGTGCATCCTGGACCATTTTCCCATCATCATATTTTTGGTACGAGGAGGATTGTTTGTTCGCTTGTTGAAATCGCTCATAATCATGTTCCAAAACACGTCATCAGATTGATCTTTTCTGATGCTGGCGTTCTGAGAGTGTTCGACCCAAGTCTCGGCTAACAAGATTTCTTCATCGCGATTCCAACGGGTATTCGCTCGCTTTTCTTGCACGTCATCATCATCGTCCTCGTCCAAATGGACAACGGGTTGTTTCAACGCCTTTTTTAGTTTACGCCTTCCATCACGGGGGTCTTTGTCTTGTGGTACTTTCAATTGTGGTTGTGATGATTGTGATGAAAAATATTGTGGTTGTGGAGTCTATTGCAGCTGTGATGATTGTTGTGGAAAAAAATATGGATTATTTCTTGGATTCGAGAAATTTCGGAAGCCGGTTGGTTGTAGGTGTTGATGATACGCAAGTTGTTGTTGATTAGCTTGATCGGATGTCATTTGCGTTCCAAACGGAGGATACGGTTTCGAGGAATAATTTGAGTTTTGTGAACCTGGAGTAGACGGATTCGATTGGTTTGGAGAAGACGAGTATTGTTGCGGGTTAGAGTTGAGAAGATGGGTAAAATAACCAGGTTGATTTGGTGGTTAAGAAATTTTTGTGTGTGTTTAGATATTGAAAGTATAAGAAGTTTTTGGTAGAGAAGTGTGTGTTAAAATGCTATTATTTATAGGGAAAAGTGGGTATAATGTAAATAAATAATAATAAAAAAAGTTTAAAAAAAACTATCTGTTGGTTTATTAATTGAGAAACGGTAACATTTTAAAACTTTTTTTGTCTTCTATCGACTCGTTTCCACGACGAGATGTGCAAAAAAATCAAACGGCGAGATACATTGGTATGGTGGCGAGTGGTGGTGAGGTGCCACGTCGGAAACAACAAGCCTCATCGCCACCATATCGTATGCTCTTACAATCGTTTTAGAGTACCAATAACCAAACCCTATAATCATATAAAGAGATTACTATTCATTATCCTAACATATAATAATGCACTATCTAATATAAAGAGAAAACATATTTGTTTAAAACTTAAACACTCAAAAAATGAGTAATTGTGTTAAATTAAAATGCTCTTACTTATAAGTGACAAAACAATTTATTAAATACTAGCAGGGTACCCGCGCGTTGCGGCGGCAAGTACCATGTGATTAACAGGAGAAAAAACAAAAGGAAAATTATTCCGATCAGGCCCGGCTCACCCATTTTTATAGGTTCCGACCGGTTCTATCCGGTTCGTTTTCAGACGGCTTTTATTTGCTAGCTGAACTGTCATGTTACTGGTTGAACCCGTTGGTCCACCCGGTCCGGCTTTCAAAACTATATGTATTAACATATAAATTGTATAAAGAAAGCTTTGTGTGTTTTATAGGTTTGTACAACGTGTATAATAACATGTACTTTTCATTTTAAGGGTGTTTTAAAAATTACATTAATTAGTAATGGGTGTCTTAAGAATAACATTAAGTGTGTTGACTAGTCAATAAGTATGTGTTTGTGCATTGTTAATTGTACATATTAATGAATATTTATATTATTGAATTTCAACTTTTTGTTGTTTGCGTTAAAGACGGTACAATGTGTATCAATATTTGTATTACTTGATTTTTTGCATTGAATGAAGAGAGAGATATCAATTTGTTTTATATGTAGTATAGATTAGAATAATTCATTACAATATAAACCACTAACTTTTTTCATATCCATAAATACATAAAAAAAAGTTACGCACACAAATTAAAGTAACGAGGCATGCAGACCCGTGCGATGCACACGGCTTGTGTCAAATTTTTTTCTCATGTGGTTGCTTGCATAATGATTTTGTTAGAATGTTGATGCGTTAGTCTGATTGTGTATACTTTGGGAATTGGCCGTGTAATATTTAGATGCGTTGTTGAATATGCAAACCCGTGCGATGCACACGGGTTGTATCTAAGTGTTTATTGCATAATGATTCAGGCTACTTCAAAATAAGCCTTAAGAAAGGAATAGTAATAATTAAGTGATTTTTTAAACTTTTTCTCGTGAAATACATGTTGGACCAATGTCAAATAATATTTACATATCTACAATTCTACATTCTACATCTTTATATATATGCTACGCACCACTCGTAGTTTGCTCAAAGTAAACGAATAGACAAACAATAAAATAAAATACAATAATAAAAAATATACAATATGATACTACGTAGTAAAAAAAACATATATACATTAAAATGTCAGTTATGAAATCTTAATATAAAAAGAACTCATTTATTTATAAATGAATTAAAAAGTTGCAACACAAACTAATAATACTTCACACACAGTAGATTCAGTCATCCAATGTTCTTTTGGTCTTTGATCCTCGCCTAGCCCCTCGCCGAAAGATTTAATTATACGGGAACTCGTCGTCACAATGCGCCGGTACTGGTCTATTTTAACTTATGTTTCAAAGATGCTACTTATCTGTTCCTTTCTTTCATTTGGATCTTATGTTTATTTGGATATGAAATACTTTGCATTGTTATTGCTTGAAGTTATTTTAATTTAAATTATCATTCATTTGTACAGTTGTTGTTAGAAAAACGTTTAACCAAATTATATTTTTCATGCAAAGGATACAATGTAATAATTATGGGGAAAAAAATAATTTTATGCAGCATTACTGCTATTTTTTGCACCCTTGTTGATGATTTTTTCCAGCATTGAAGGCCAAAAATAACCCAAAAAACAAACACTCCTTGATGCTATATCACCCATTGCTCCTATATATGTGAGTGTGCATCACATTGTGAAAACAAACACCCCTTTTTATGCAGCTTAGCTGCTGATTACAAGCCGAAAATGCAGGAAACAGACACCCCTTTGCTGCTATATCTATTAATAGTGGGCAAAAAAGAAAAAAAACGGTTTCCAACCGGTGTTTAGCAAAGCTAGCAGCTTCTGCTAAAGCTTCAAATGTGATCAATGACCCGCCATCATCTGATAAATAACACACCGCCTTATCAGCCGGATTATCAACAGCTAGGATTGAGAGAATCGTGTTGGCAGTTATTAAAGGGGGATCTTTTTCTACATCACCCGTCGAAAGTTGAAAATAAGATATTGATTCCAGGAAGATCAGAAAGTCCTTTCGGGTTGTTTACGGTTGGCTCAAGTCGTTCTTTAAGGACAATGAGATTAGTAGACTGATTGACTAGACATAGCTTAGGAAGTTGGTCCATGAGCCACGAAAACACAAACCATACTTAACATATGACTGACATTAGCCATAGCCATATAGGGTTCATGTTAGCATGTAAGATCCTCCATGTTAGAAATAAACTAAGAGCCGCTAGCTGGAGAGCAAGTCACCAAACTTACAAATAAAAAAAATCTAAAACTCAGAAGTGTAATGTGCTTAAAAGAATGGTAATCAATTAAACATATTTCACAAAAATATGAGTTGCATAGGGGTAACTGTGGCGCTCTTATATTGGTGTGCTTGAACTATCTTACAAACCCAACTTTACACCTAATACCAAAATTTATCCACTCCAATTACAACTAACACATAAGACTAATTTTTTTATAAAGAAGCTAGTACCTTTTTTGTGTTTATGGATTTTGATGTTCATATTGATTTCATATCTTCTTCATGTCCCGCTGGCTTGCTGATACCTGATCAGCCTTATACATTTTGTTGTTCTGGGTTTGTGTGATGTCAGAGATTTAGGCAGTAGAGGACAAATTGTGAACCTGTTCCACCATGGAAACCAATGTTAAGAAACTGAAATTAACATAGACTTGGCTGACAT